>CAMRHE010001437.1:0-57500 GCA_947044405.1 Leptodactylus fallax | reverse complement strand
ATGACCCCTGATTCTGTCCTCCTCCTGCCTGATTCAGTTTAACCTCTGCTCTCAGGATAGCTCTGACTACATATGTACTCCCCACTTATTGACTGGGACTTTGGACAAATTCTTTAGTGGGGACCTCCGTGTCAGTCCAGCTGCCTCAGTAAGGCTCATCCTGCATCTCTGCCTTCTGTACCCTCTCAGTCTGTTGAATCTTCCTCCTGTCATGTTGTCTCACTGACACCCCTGCTGGGGAGAAGTTCAGCTCCTGAAGAGACTGGTTCCTCTATGATTATGAAGAAGCCATCTAGTAGCTGTCACAGTGGGGTCCACACATCCGCTCTCAATTACAATAATCACCAGTAACCGGCACGGCTTTATGAAGGGGAGGTGGTGTCACACCAATGTACTCATTATTTATGAAGCAGTACACAGGACCTGTACAAGGGGCAGCCAGTACATGTCATAGACTTGGGTTATTGTAAAGCATTGACCATCACATGTGGTTACTGCACAAGGTAAAGTCTATTGGTTTACATAGTAACACTTGTAATGGGATCCAAAACTGGCTAAAAGACCAAATCCAGAGAGTCGTCATAAATGGGTCATATGTAAACTGGACTACTTTTTTGTGAGGAGTTGCCCATGAGTTTGTAGTGGGACCCTTACTGGACTGATGATGTAAGTGGAGTATCACACGGGTTTGGTCTGGACCACTTACTGTTTAAGCTATTTCTAAAAGATGCAGCGTGTAATGGGCAGCGAGCTTTGGACCCACTGTTACACCTAACCAGTTTGGCTTTGGGCCACTCCCAAGGGCATTGTCTAAGTTGCCTATCCAGTATTTGTCATTCAACCCCCCGCATGCAGAACAGGACTTTGCTGTGGGCTGGCTACCGGCTATCTATAGTGGTCGTGGTGTAGGTGACACCAATGCACAGAAGGTTCAGGCAATAGTGTAGTCAAGTACAGGCCAAAGGTCAGGACAGGCATAGTTTAAGCACAGTCAAAATCCAGCAGGTTGTTAGGGCAGGCAGCAGAGGCATAGCTATAGTAGATGAAGTGGTAGCAGTCGATACCAGGTCCTAGACCCTGAGAGAACCCCAAATGTCCCTCTTTTAGATAAAATATGCCACTATTCTAAATTCAAAAGGTAGGTAAGGACCACATTTTAGGTTTTGCATTGGGACTTGGGAACTTTAAGTGACACCTCTGGCAGGCAGCAAAGGTTTAGTAGTCAGGACCAGGTCAGCTCAGCGATGAAAAAGCAAGTAGAGTTTATAGCTCAATAAAGAAGAAAACAAGGTCAAAAGCAAAAGCCAGTGTCTGGTGCATGGAGATGTCAGTCAGGAAGAAGCAAGGACTAGAACAATCCAGGATCCTTGGCTCAGGCAGGGTGGGCCAGTGAAGGTGGATTTTATACATTCAGACTGACAAGGATAGGTTGGGGGAAGGATTACAGGGGTGCACAGTAATCCATTATGTACCAGAGAGGGAGCACCTGTCCTATTGGTGGATCCAGCAGCATCAACAGAAAAAAATGTGAGTGCATAACCGAATTCAGGAGCATGGACTGCAACACGTATAGCAAAAGTCATCTTATGCATGTGCTTGATGGAAACAGTAGCATAACGGCGGATACAGACAGCCATCATTATACAGATATTGGGCTTAATTGTACCCCCACCACAACAACCACCAAAAAAAAAAAAAGAAACTTCCTTACTCATACATGGGTGGATATTGTAGAGTTACATAAGAATAGCTCCATATACTGTAATGTCAGTGATGTCATAGAGTCCTCATTATTGTGTAGAATTCTGGTACTTACCTAGAGAAGGGCTCCACAGCCAAAGCAACACTCTTGAGAGCAGTTGGGGTCTTTTAGGCAACTTTTCATCATTTTATGGTAAAACCATTTCACTTTAGACGGAATATTCTGCGGATCCTCAGCTGATGATCTGCAATATCCTGAAAAATAGACTGAAAAAAGAAAAAGTTATCCAAGAATAAAAAAACAAGAGATGTGTGATGTCCATAGACAGTGTACAAAATAGGAAGGTGTTCAGTGTCCCAGGTAGAGATGGGCGAACCTTTCAAGATTCGTTTTGGGTTCCCGATTTGTTTCAGATCAAACAAGTTTGGTATGAACATTTTACATTGGTTTAAAACATAGTTTAGAACACTCTTAGAGCTCCTAGGACTATATACAGTGGAGAAAAAAAAGTATTTAGTCAGCCACCAATTGTACAAGTTGGTGGCCGGCCTGTAATTGTCATCATAGGTAGACCTCAACTATGAGAGACAAAATGAGAAAACAAATCCAGAAAATCACATTGTCTGATCTTTAAAGAATTTATTTGCATATTATGGTGGAAAATAAGTATTTGGTCACCTACAAACAAGCAAGATTTCTGTCTCTCACAGACCTGTAACTTCTCCTGTAAGAGGCTCCTCTGTCCTCCACTCATTACCTGTAGTAATGGCTCCTGTTTGACATTGTTATCAGTATAAAAGACCCCTGTCCACAACCTCAAACAGTCACACTCCAAACTCCACTATGGTGAAGACCAAAGAGCTGTGGAAGGACCAGAAACAAAATGGTAGACCTGCACCAGGCTGGGAAGACTGAATCTGCAATAGGCAAGCAGTTTGGTGTGAAGAAATCACCTGTGGGAGCAATAATTAGAAAATGGAAGACATACAAGACCACTGATAATCTCCCTCCATCAGGGGCTCCACGCAAGATCTCGCCTCGTGGGGTCAAAATGATCACAAGAATCGTGAGCAAAAATCCCAGAACCACACGGGGGGACCTAGTGACTGACCTGCAGAAAGCTGGGACTAACGTAACAAAGGCTACCGTCAGTAACACACTACGCCCCCAGGGACTCAGATCCTGCAGTGCCAGACGTGTCCCCCTGCTTAAGCCAGTACATATCCGGGCCCGTCTGAAGTTTGCTAGAGAGCATTTGGATGTTCCAGAAGAGTCTTGGGAGAATGTCATATGGTCAGATGAAACCAAAGTAGAACTGTTTGGTAGAAACACAACTCGTGGTGTTTGGAGGAGAGTGAATGCTGAGTTGTATCCAAAGAACACCATACCTACTGTGAAGCATGGGGGGGCAACATCATGCTTTGGGGCTGTTTCTCTGCAAAGGGACCAGGACGACTGATCCGTGTACATGAAAGAATGAATGGGGCCATGTAGGGTGAGATTTTGAGTGCAAACCTCCTTCCATCAGCAAGGACATTGAAGATGAAACATGGCTGGGTCTTTCAGCATGACAATGATCCCAAGCACACCGCCAGGGCAACGAAGGAGCGGCTTCATAAGAAGCATTTCAAGGTCCTGGAGTGGCCTAGCCAGTCTCCAGATCTCAGCCCCATAGAAAACCTTTGGAGGGAGCTGAAAGTCCGTGTTGCCCAGCGACAGCCCCAAAACATCCCTGCTCTAGAGGAGATCTGCATGGAGGAATGGGCCAACATACCAGCAACAGTGTGCGCCAACCTTGTGAAGACTTACAGAAAACGTTTCACCTCTGTCATTGCCAACAAAGGAGATAGAACAAAGGATTGAGATGAACTTTTGTAGGTGACCAAATACTTATTTTCCACCATAATTTGCAAATAAATTCTTTAAAAATCAGACAATGTGATTTTCTGGATTTGTTTTCTCATTTTGTCTCTCATAGTTGAGGTCTACCTATGATGACAATTACAGGTCGGCCTCATCTTTATAAGTGGGAGAACTTGCACAATTGGTGGCTGACTAAATACTTTTTTCCCCCACTGTATCTATAACACATATGTGTATGACACTGTCAGGACTCCTAGGACTATATATCTATAAAACATACAGATGCATCTCAATAAATTAGAATATCATTGAAACGTTTATTTCTTTCAGTAATTACATTAATAAAGTTCCTCCTATATTTTCTAGATTCTTTACACACAGAGTCTTCTATTTCAAGTGTTTTATTTCTGTAAATGTTGATTATGGATTACAGGTAATGAAAACCAAAATCTAAGAAAATTAGAATATTGTAAGTTCAGTTCAGTCTTGTAAATTCAGTGTCACCTGCCAAGGTTTCCTAAGCCTTTAAATGGTCCCTCAGTCTGGTTCAGTAGAAACACAATCATGGAAGACGCCGATTATGGATTGAATTACTGAATGACTTAAATAAATGAACATTTCAAAGATATTCTAATTTATTGAGGTGCACCGGTAGTTTATGACACTGTCAGGGCTCCTAGGACTATATATCTATAATACATAGTGTATGACACTGTCAGGGCTCCTAGGACTATATATCTATAATACATAGTGTATGACACTGTCAGGACTCCTAGGACTATATATCTATAATACATAGTGTATGACACTGTCAGGACTCCTAGGATTATATATCTATATACATAGTGTAGAATACTCTTAGGGCTCCAAGGAACCTTTCTATCCAATTTATAGCTGTCTAAGGCAAACACAGACAAAATTTTGTCAAAGTGATAATAACATGTTTGTCTATGGAAAAACGGATGATAAGCAGAGGATACAAACTCAGTACACTGCACTGACACTTACTTTTAAACATTTTCACATTTAGAATGTTCTAAAAATTGTCATTTTAGGTGGAGGAAATGTGTTTGATTGTGGTTTTAGACACACATGGTGGTTACATTGCAAAAAGCAATATAATAAAAATTAGCCTGTTTTGATGGTTTGTAAGTGCTACAGGGACTTATTGTTATTTGGGAGACAAATTTGTGGCAGTGAGCCACGTGAAAAGTGATGAAGAATTGGCTTTTCAAAATAAAAAGCCACCAAAAATTATCTCGTGATGGGAGCAGATGTGAAATCAAAATGTCTTTAAGGCAAAAACCACCATGTTTTACAGTTCCTACAAGGTGGATAGGATTCTAGTGAATCCATTCCACACATTGCGGAAAAATATCCGCAGTTTAAATGCTGCAATTTCCAAAACTGTCACGTTTATGAAAATCTCAGCATGCCAATTATGCTTATGGAAACACTGGCGGTTTCTGTATAGGTATTATTGAAGCAGTAAGTCCGTAGAGGAAAACTCTGCTTACTTTCTGTGAAAAGTGTAGTCCTATTCATCTGCGACTTGCTACGTGGGGCCATAGCCTTATACCATTACTACAGTGGCACCAACATTGTGTTATAGTGGAATGTGATGGTGGACCAGGCCACAGGACATGTCTGGTGAGTGGTGGCAGTGGTGGTAGATGTTTAGGAGCAGCATCAGCAGCAGTACAGTAAATGGAAGATGATGATACAGGGAGATGTGCCCGGCCTGGCAGCTGAAAAAGCTAAAATATCGTCTGAAATGGAAAGTATCCTATGACCCTGACAACAACACTTGGGAGGTAGAAAATAATCTGAATGATCCCTGGTTATCCCTGTATGGGAGCAAATGCCACATCAACATTGTGTTGGCAGAGAAGCAATTCACAAATTTTCCAGAAAAAAATGGAGGAGGAAGAAGAGGAAGTCTTAGGCTGTGAGGAATATCTCTCAGCAAATGCTACATGACTACCAGGGAATGGGATCTGTGTCAGTGAAGATGAAGGAGAAGACATGATTGACAATGTGGCAAAGTATGTGTTACAACAACAGAGGAGTAAAATTAACACATAGAACTGTGACCAAACATTTGTGTTTCACTGCTTGCAAAAACTTCATCTTCCTCGGAAGTACTACAGATATGTAACTACTGGCAGGCTGCCAAGGCCAGAAGTAGTGTTTCTGTTGCCACACACTTTTATGTTTATCAATAGTACTTGCACTGGTGGACATTAACACAAGTGATTCCTTTAGCCTGTCCCCTGTCCTGTTTTTTTTTTCCCCAGTCACTGAATATTTAATAGTGATTAGCAATAATTCGTACACCTTGTTTTTTTTGGTGTTTTATTCTATTTATTAAACACTGCATAAGTTGTTTTTTTTTTTTTTTTTTTAGGCCAGTTCTAACTGCAGTTTGTATATTTAAAAAAAGACAGAATTGTTGCCAATCACTATTTTATATAAGCATTTTGCAGTAGAATGACTGCAAACAGCAGGACAGGAGACAAGCTAAAGGAGGGGGAGGAGGGAACACAAGTACTACTAAAAATGTGGGTGGCAACAGCAATGCTACTTCTGGTTTTGGTGGCACCACCAGTAGCCGCACAATTGTTGTACTTCCTGAGAACGAATATGAAGTTTTTCATTATTTAACTCGCTCATCTCAGTCACAATTATGTTGCAACATAAAACTTACCACAGGGCATTTCTGGACTGTGTCTCATTTTTTACTGACTCCCTGGTGATGTGACACCTGCTAAGAAAGATATTGTTCCTAGTCAGAGCAGTTTCCCTCCTCTTATTGATAAGGAAACAATCAGCATTTTTTTCAAGAAGAGGTGGAAGAGGAAGACATGACTGTTGGTGGTGCAAGTAGTAGTGGTAGGGGTTGTGGTACTGGTAGTTGTTTTGGTAGGGGGACTCTGGGGAAATCAGTAGGTGGAAATTATATGGGTATGCAAGAATCCTGTGGTCAAGATGAATCAGAAAAAACAACATTCTAATTGCGGATAGAATCGGACAACCAGGTCAGGGTGACAAAGTGACATCAGAGAAGAGGGTGGCGGCAGTGATGATAGCTATGATTCCAGCCAATGCGCATACCCAACATCCAAAAAAAAAAAATGATTTCATGGAGTCCTTATCATTCTGTCTGTCTTTTACTTACAGAATACGGAGACTGAGCACTCCATGCGACATTTCATGAGGCAGGGACTTTTTGCTTCGCATCTTTTGTCCAGTTCATCTTTATTCTCGCACAATAACAATGTTGTATAAGCCGATTCCTCATCTGGTGCTTCACAGTATTGTGACAAAGAGTCTGCGAAGAGAGACAAAGTTACCAAAGAATATAAGACAATGGAACGGTGAGGTGTGACCTCCATATATACAGAATATAAGACAATGGAGCGGTGAGGTGTGACCTCCATATATACAGAATATAAGACAATGGAGCGGTGAGGTGTGACCTCCATATATACAGAATATAAGACAATAGAGCGGTGAGGTGTGACCTCCATATATACAGAATATAAGACAATGGAGCGGTGAGCTGTGACCTCTATATATACAGAATATAAGACAATGGAGCGGTGAGGTGTGACCTCCATATATACAGAATATAAGACAATGGAGCGGTGAGCTGTGACCTCTATATATACAGAATATAAGACAATGGAGCGGTGAGGTGTGACCTCCATATATACAGAATATAAGACAATGGAGCGGTGAGGTGTGACCTCCATATATACAGAATATAAGACACTGGAGCGGTGAGGTGTGACCTCCATATATACAGAATATAAGACAATGGAGCGGTGAGGTGTGACCTCCATATATACAGAGTATAAGACAATGGAGCGGTGAGCTGTGACCTTTATATATACAGAATATAAGACAATGGAGCGGTGAGGTGTGACCTCCATATATACAGAATATAAGACAATGGAGCGGTGAGCTGTGACCTCTATATATACAGAATATAAGACAATGGAGCGGTGAGGTGTGACCTCCATATATACAGAATATAAGACAATGGAGCGGTGAGGTGTGACCTCCATATATACAGAATATAAGACACTGGAGCGGTGAGGTGTGACCTCCATATATACAGAATATAAGACAATGGAGCGGTGAGGTGTGACCTCCATATATACAGAATATAAGACAATGGAGCGGTGAGCTGTGACCTCTATATATACAGAATATAAGACAATGGAGCGGTGAGGTGTGACCTCCATATATACAGAATATAAGACAATGGAGCGGTGAGGTGTGACCTCCATATATACAGAATATAAGACACTGGAGCGGTGAGGTGTGACCTCCATATATACAGAATATAAGACAATAGGGCAGTGAGGTGGGCCTCCATATATACAGAATATAAGACAATGGAGCAGTGAGGTGTGACCTCCATATATACAGAATATAAGACAATGGAGCGGTGAGGCGTGACCTCCATATATATAGAATATAAGACAATGGGGGAGTGAGGTGTGACCTCCATTTATACAGAATATAAGACAATGGAGCAGTGAGGTGTGACCTCCATATATACAGAATATAAGACACTGGAGCGGTGAGGTGTGACCTCCATATATACAGAATATAAGACAATGGAGCGGTGAGGTGTGACCTCCATATATATACAGAATATAAGACAATGGAGCGGTGAGGTGTGACCTACATATATACAGAATATAAGACAATGGAGCGGTGAGGTGTGACCTCCATATATATACAGAATATAAGACAATGGAGCGGTGAGGTGTGACCTACATATATACAGAATATAAGACAATGGAGTATTGAGGTGTGACCTCCGTATATACAGAATATAAGACAATGGAGCAGTAAGGTGTGATCTCCATATATACAGAATATAAGACAATGGAGCGGTGAGGTATGACCTCCATATATACAGAATATAAGACAATGGAGCAGTGAGGCCATATATGCTGATCTAGACCACTTGAGAGGGTATTCTGCTATTGAAGAGGTGCGTGAAGTGCCCATTTGGATTAAAAAAAACAAAATCTTGATTTCTGACCATAAACAGTGGTTGTGGTTGAAAACATCAAAAGGAGTTTATCACTAAGCAGGGACTCTCTAGGGCAGATATGGAGCCTTGTTATTTCTATCTATTCCCCTGATAACAGCAAATGCTGGCACCATGTATACAGGACAAGAGAAGTGGTACTGTGCACTGTCCTTATATACAGTATAAGAGCAGATACTAAGAATTACACCCAGTATATAGGACAGGAGAAGAGGTACTGTGCACTGTCCATATATACAGAATAAGAGCAGATACTGAGAATTACACCAGTATATACAGTACAAGAGAAGTGGTACTGTGCACTGTCCGTATATACAGAATAAGAGGAGATACTGAGAATTACACCCTGTATACAGGACAAGAGAAGTGGTACTGTGCACTGTCCATATATACAGAATAAGAGCAGATACTGAGAATTACACCCAGTATACAGGACAAGAGAAGTGGTACTGTGCACTGTTCATATATACAGAATAAGAGCAGATACTGAGAATTACACCAGTATACACCAGTATACAGGACATCAGAAGTGGTACTGTGCACTGTCCATATATACAGAATAAGAGGAGATACAGAGAATTACACCCAGTATACAGGACAAGAGAAGTGGTACTGTGCACTGTCCATATATACAGGATAAGAGCAGATACTGAGAATTACACCCTGTATACAGGACAAGAGAAGTGGTACTGTGCACTGTCCATATATACAGAATAAGAGCAGATACTGAGAATTACACCGGTATACAGGACAAGAGAAGTGGTACTGTGCACTGTCCGTATATACAGAATAAGAGCAGATACTGAGAATTACACCGGTATACAGGACAAGAGAAGTGGTACTGTGCACTGTCTATATATACAGGATAAGAGCAGATACTGAGAATTACACCAGTATACAGGACAGGAGAAGTGGTACTGTGCACTGTCCGTATATACAGAATAAGAGCAGGTACTGAGAATTACAAAAAAAAAAAAAAAAAAAAAAAAGGAAAAAAGAAACACCAAAAAAAAAAAAAAAAAAAAAAAAAAAAAAAAAAAAAAAAAAAAAAAAAAAAAAAAAAGGGAAAATGCGCACACCCCAAAAAAAAAAAAAAAAAACAAAAACAAAAAATAACACCAGTATACAGGACAAGAGAAGTGGTACTGTGCACTGTCCATATATACAGAATAAGAGCAGATACTGAGAATTACACCAGTATACAGGACAAGAGAAGTGGTACTGTGCACTGTCCGTATATACAGAATAAGAGCAGATACTGAGAATTACACCAGTATACAGGACAGGAGAAGTGGTACTGTGCACTGTGCAGACATATACTGTAAATATCACATAGACTCTTCTCCTCTTACCCTCGGTTGTATTCAGTACAGGAGCTGGTTTTGGTTCTGGTATTTCTTGTGTGTTTCCTCCATAGCACAGAAGGAGCAGCAGGAGAGCGGTGGTCACTGGGGTCATGTCTGCTGGTGCTGGTGATGTGAGGAATTCTGAGCTCGCTGTGGTATAATGTAAGAGACAGCCAATGTTGTCTTAAGCTTCATTTGTCTGTGTAGGGAACTGCCATTTCTACTAGTATATAATGTATCTGGCTTCTTTGCCCCTGCAGTTTGGCTTCACAGACCCCAGGCATTCAGTGCAAGTTTTGTTTTGTAAATACAGTGAGTCAGACACATGTGAGGCAGAGCTGCTGGGGGGAGAGATGTGAGCAGAGCTGCTGAGACAGACATGTTATGTCTGGGGGAGTCTAAGAGCCACTTGTTCCTCTTTACTTCACAGTATATAGTTAGGTATGTGTTACCCCCTATATACTCACAGGACCTAGCTAGTAACCGTAGTTAGGGATCCATATATATATAGTTCAGGGCAGTGATAGGTTAGGCTTCCGAAGGCCAGCTAGCTAGTTAGAGGCCCGGTTGCACTAGTAGTTTAGCTGGCAGGTTAAGGTCTCAGTGTTAGGGTAGTCAGGCCTGCATCTACTGCCGTCACCGTCGCCCTGTTTGCTGCCTGTGAAGAATCTCACCATCATCATCATCTCCTGATCGGCTGTCTGTCATCTCCTGGAAGAATCCGAGGATCCACAGTCATCCACAGGGGCCCCTGCATCTCTTCTGTTGCCTGGAGGTATTGTGCACTGGACTCTTGCTATATATCTATATATATACCCGGGTATATAAGCTAAGACGGTTGAGGACTTGCTGGTTGTTGTAGTATTGCTGTGTTCTGAGTATATTTTATGTATGTATTATTACCCTGTTGATTCTTATAAAGCTACTGTTAGAACCTTATGTGGTATCTGTATGTATTCTTCAGACTGTGAGATTAGTACAGTGATCCTTGTTAAGGCTACTAACTGTACTTCATGGGTAAGTCCCAGGACGAGATCCTCCCTGTAATACAGAGGCTCTATCCTGGGTGGAGGCACTGATATATTTCATATATGTTCCCACTCTTCCCTTCAGCGAAGGCTTCAGGTCCCATTATACACACAGGTCAGCGCCAGAGTCTGTTGCGGGAGGGATAATACTCATACCCCCCCCAAATAGGGCTACATTTGGAGGCACTGCTGAGATTTAGAAGTGGGAATAGTCATTGATATGGAGAAGCGATATAGCTCAGAGGGGAACCTCCCACTAGCTACTACATGGGATTACCGACCTCCTGTTCCTCCCCTGGTTCAGGTAAAGGAAGAACCCCGCTCAGCCAGTTACCCCCCCAGTATGGCCGTCGCTAGCAGTTCCTCTAGTGACAGTGCTATTAGCACTTTAGCCAGGCTGACTGAAATGTTAGCTCAGGGCCTGCAGGCCACTCACTACAAGAAACTAAAAGTATTCTCTGGTAATGTCCCAGTACCACAAGGGGAGGAAAACTTTGAGATATGGAAAGAACATACTCTCCAATGCCTGAAGGAATGGTCTTGCTCTGAAGAAGGCAAGCGGCAGCGTATCAGTGAAAGTTTGCGGTCTCCTGCTGCAGAATTGATCCGCTTGTACAGAGACTCTCATGAAGGAGTGAGTGCATTGGACTATATACAAGTACTGTCTGATCACTTTGAGCCATACTATGACCTTGCCCAGATGGTTGCTGATTACCGAATGGTTCGTCAAAAAGAAGGGGAAAATGTCTCTACTTTTATTAACCGTTTACAGCTACTTCTTTCACGTCTGGTGTACCACGCAGCTATATCTACTTCAGAGGTAGACGCTATGAGAACCAGTCAGTTGGTGAGAGGGTTACAACCTCATCATCCTCTTGCTCAAGTACTCAAGGTCTTACTATCTGATAGAGTCCTTCCATTTCCTGACTTAATGAAGTTAGTGAAGAAACAAGAAGCTGACATTAGTTTTAGTACCCCTAAGAAAGCGAAAAGCATCTCTAAAGAAGATGTTGTTCCTAATTCAAACAAGGACAAACCAGCGGAGCGGTCAGAACTTAGACAGTCCGCCACTCCACCCACTGCCACTCAATGGAGGAAGGATGCTAGAACCTGTTATAAATGTGGTCAGACGGGCCATACTGCCAGACAGTGTACGGAGGACAGTGAGGGATTGGGACACAGTGCTGTCTTCTCTATTCAGAATCAAAGACACCGAAGGAAGGCGGGCCGAGTAAATACCAGAGGCGCTATCGCGGGCTCCAGGTCCGTTGTCAAAGTCACTGTCAATGGTCATGCCGCTCCTGCCCTGTTTGATACAGGATCTCAAGTGACCCTGATTTATCGCTCGTTCTACCAAAAGTATCTGAGGGATATACCTCTTCAGTCTACAGGACAAATGAAATTGTGGGGGCTTAATTCAGGATCATATCCTGTAGATGGCAGCCTACAAGTAGTTATAGCTGTCCCTGAATTAGAAGATCAGAGTGTCGCTCCCATGAAGATTACGGCTCTTGTCTGTCCTGATACAGGGGATTCTTGTGCAGCTCCTGTGATACTTGGCACTAATTGTCCCGCAGTGCATTATGCTTTTCAGAAGTTTCTTGGAAGAGATTGGAACCCTGCAGCTCAGCCGGTGAATATATCTTCTGATCTTAGAGAACTCTGTGATGCCCTGTCTACTGGCTATCGACATGGAATGGTATATCATATCGGTGAGAGAACTGTGGAAGTTCCTGCCGGCGGGGAGAGAATTCTGAGAGTAGCCTCCAGCATTGCTCCCGATTTGCTTGAAGGGGGGAGTTATGTCCTTATGGAAACCCCTGAAGAAATGATTAACCAGAATGGCTGGATGGTGATCCCAGAGAGAAAAGACTGGAGGAATAAAGTGGAGTTATCTACCTGTGTGACAGTGAGGAACTGTTCACCGCATCCGATTGTAATTGGACCATACCAGAATGTGGCCCACTGCTACCCTGTGCTTGGAGTAAATCCATACGCTGAAGTGTGCAGGATTCAAATCCGAGATGCAATCCCTAATCTCAATCTTGACTTGAGTGATCCACATTTACCAGAGGCCTGGAATCAGCGACTGACACAGAAGTTGTCTGAATTATCGGAAGTGTTCTCCATGGATGATATGGATGTAGGTTGTGCTAAAAGTGCTCAACACACTTTCCGATTGACCGATTCTACTCCCTTCCGGGAGCGACCACGGAGAGTTGCTCCAAAGGATGTTGATGAGTTAAGACAGACTCTACAGCAAATGAAAGGTCAGGGGATCATTGTGGACAGTAAGAGCCCCTATGCCTCACCTATTGTGGTGGTAAGAAAAAAATCTGGAGCAATTCGCCTATGTGTGGATTACAGAACTCTGAACCGGAGAACCTTACCTGATCAGTATACACTGCCGAGAATTGAAGAAGCTCTGGAAGCTCTGAATGGAAACTGTTGGTTCACAGTGCTGGACCTAAGATCGGGATACTATCAAGTCCCAATGGCACCTGAGGATCAGGAAAAGACAGCCTTCATATGCCCCTTGGGTTTCTTTCAGTTCACTCGTATGCCGCAAGGTACAAAAGGTGCGCCAGCAACGTTCCAAAGGTTGATGGAAAGAGTGTTAGGTGATTTAGTGCCCCGGGAATGCCTTGTATATCTTGATGACATTATTGTGTTTGGAAAGACGCTGGAAGAACATGAAGAACGACTCATGAGAGTACTCCATCGCTTAAAAGAAGAGGGGCTGAAGTTGTCGGCTGACAAATGCAAATTTTGTAGATCTTCGGTCACTTATGTAGGTCATATTGTTTCTGCTGAAGGAGTTGCTACCGATCCTGGTAAGATTGAAGCTGTGGTGAATTGGCCCCGACCGCAAAATATTACGGAGTTGCAATCTTTCTTGGGGTTTTGTGGATTCTATCGACGATTTGTGGAAGGATATTCAAAAATTGCTCGAGCCCTCCTCGACCTGTTGAAGAGTGATGCAGGAGATCCGGGAAAGAAGAAAGGGTCTTCCAAAAGCCTTTTTGGCGATAGGTGGACTGCGGATTGTGAAGAAGCATTTAAGTTGTTGAAGAAGAAATTGACAGAAGCTCCCGTTCTGGCTTATGCTGATGCACAGAAGCCATATGTGCTACATGTAGATGCCAGCTTTGAAGGATTAGGTGGCGTGCTGCACCAAGAATACCCGGCCGGGTTACGGCCCATAGCTTTCATAAGTCGAAGTCTTTCTCCCAGCGAGAAAAATTATCCAGTACATAAATTGGAGTTTTTGGCGCTCAAGTGGGCCATTGTTGATAAATTACATGACTATTTATACGGAGCCACGTTTGAAGTAAGAACAGACAACAATCCACTGACATACGTTTTGTCAACCGCTAAACTCGATGCTACAGGACATCGCTGGTTGGCAGCTTTATCCAACTACCAATTCACACTCAAGTATAAATCGGGGCCTAAGAACATTGGGGCAGATGCTCTATCAAGACGGCCTGGATTACCTAGTCCGGAAGTAGTGGATGAATGGGAAGAAGTGCCAAGTCCTGGAGTAGGAGCTTTGTGTGCCATGGCCGCTGTAGTTGAAGACCGAGTAGCCTTTTCTGAAACTCGGCTTATTGACTCTATTGGGGGAGGTCCCGAAGCTGTACCAGACATGTTTGCCTACCCTGCCGCTTTAGGATCCTTTGAGAGTTGTTCTATATCTTCAAAGCGAATGATCTGGAGTCAAAAGACTGATCCTTTAATTGGACCTCTTTATCAAGCAGTGAGTTCTCAAGACAGAGAAATGTTAAAGACATCCCTACCCTCTGAATGCAGTCAACTTCTACGAGATTGGGAGAAGTTTGAAATAGACAATGGCCTACTTTATCGTGTGGTGCTGTATCATGATCACCCTGGAAGGCGCCAACTAGTTATTCCAAGCTGCTTTCAGAAGATGATTTTCCGAAGTCTGCATGATTATCATGGTCATTTGGGACCTGAGAAGACTTATGGCCTAATACAAGACCGATTCTACTGGCCCAAAATGAGAGATACCGTGACTCGTCTGTGTAGGTGCTGTCGCAGATGTTTGCAGAGGAAGACTGTCCCGGTTCGAGCGGCCTTCATGGGACACTTGAAGAGTTCGGGCCCCATGGATCTTGTCTGCATAGACTTCCTTTGTATTGACAACGACTCCAGAGGATTTGGAAATGTATTGGTGGTGACTGATCACTTCACACGATATGCTCAAGCCTTTCCGACTAAGGATCAAAAAGCAGTCACTGTTGCAAGAGTGCTTTGGGAAAAGTATTTTATCCATTATGGCTTACCACACCGGTTGCATTCTGATCAAGGCCGGGATTTTGAGAGTAACCTGATCAAAGAGTTACTTCAGTTGTTGAACATCCGCAAAAGTCGGACGACGCCTTACCATCCAGAGGGAGATGCCCTTCCTGAAAGATTTAACAGGACTTTACTTGATATGCTTGGTACCTTACGAATTGAGGATAAGCGATCCTGGAGTCGAAAAGTGGAGGCTATGGTGCATGCCTATAATAGTACAAGGCACGAGAGCACAGGATATTCACCATACTTTCTGATGTTTGGAAGAGAGCCTAGGCTACCTATTGACATCTTGTTGGGAGTCTCTACCGATGGTATCAGTCATCGAGATCATTACCGATACGTGGCACGTTTGAAAGAAACGCTTAAGAGTGCTTATCAGCTGGCTGAGGAAAATGCGGCCAAAGTGAATGAAGGAAATAAAAGGAGATTTGATCTTCGAGTAAGATACCGAGAATTGAACCCTGGGGACCATGTTCTGCTACGGAATTTGGGAGCATCTGCAAAACATAAGCTGGCTGATCGATGGCGGAGTGAACTCTTTACAGTGGTAGATCGGTTGCCTGGAATACCAGTCTACAAGATAAAAGGACGGGACGGGAGGATCAGGACTTGGCATAGAAATCATTTGTTGCCTGTACCTCAGATTGATGGTATGGATATCTCCAATGATGGCTCGGCCTGCGATTCTCCACAGTCCTTAGCCGATATTCCACCTGACCTTCCTGAAACTCCTGAGAGTGATTGGACTGTGGCTCCTGAAGTTCCTAGATCACCAGTATCTTCTCCTTCAGGGAGACCTATGAACCCTCAAACTCCAGAATTCGTACCTAGATCTGTGTCTACAGATGAGCAGGGATCTAGCTCTCCTACGCCACCAGCACCATCCCCTCCCATGGCAGACAACCCTAGTTTAGGGCCTGGACATGCTAGTTTACCTCAGAGAGAGGTACGGAGAGGAGAGAGAATTAGACACCCTCCACCTATGCTGACATATGATAGTTTGGGGGACCCCAGATTTACTACTCAGCCTCATTTATACCATGCTTGGGTGGGTGCAGTGTCCACTTTGGTCAATATGTTACCAATTTTCGCTCCTGCTGGCATGTATACCTATTAACCTGTTGTGACTCTGTAAATGCAAAAGCAACCATATTGATATTGTCATTGGTAATGTTGACTGTATACTATGACTTTGTATGTCTTTGACGTGACGTAAAGATTTCACCAGAGGGAGAGTGTAGGGAACTGCCATTTCTACTAGTATATAATGTATCTGGCTTCTTTGCCCCTGCAGTTTGGCTTCAGAGACCCCAGGCATTCAGTGCAAGTTTTGTTTTGTAAATACAGTGAGTCAGACACATGTGAGGCAGAGCTGCTGGGGGGAGAGATGTGAGCAGAGCTGCTGAGACAGACATGTTATGTCTGGGGGAGTCTAAGAGCCACTTGTTCCTCTTTACTTCACAGTATATAGTTAGGTATGTGTTACCCCCTATATACTCACAGGACCTAGCTAGTAACCGTAGTTAGGGATCCATATATATATAGTTCAGGGCAGTGATAGGTTAGGCTTCCGAAGGCCAGCTAGCTAGTTAGAGGCCCGGTTGCACTAGTAGTTTAGCTGGCAGGTTAAGGACTCAGTGTTAGGGTAGTCAGGCCTGCATCTACTGCCGTCACCGTCGCCCTGTTTGCTGCCTGTGAAGAATCTCACCATCATCATCATCTCCTGATCGGCTGTCTGTCATCTCCTGGAAGAATCCGAGGATCCACAGTCATCCACAGGGGCCCCTGCATCTCTTCTGTTGCCTGGAGGTATTGTGCACTGGACTCTTGCTATATATCTATATATATACCCGGGTATATAAGCTAAGACGGTTGAGGACTTGCTGGTTGTTGTAGTATTGCTGTGTTCTGAGTATATTTTATGTATGTATTATTACCCTGTTGATTCTTATAAAGCTACTGTTAGAACCTTATGTGGTATCTGTATGTATTCTTCAGACTGTGAGATTAGTACAGTGATCCTTGTTAAGGCTACTAACTGTACTTCATGGGTAAGTCCCAGGAAGAGATCCTCCCTGTAATACAGAGGCTCTATCCTGGGTGGAGGCACTGATATATTTCATATATGTTCCCACTCTTCCCTTCAGCGAAGGCTTCAGGTCCCATTATACACACAGGTCAGCGCCAGAGTCTGTTGCGGGAGGGATAATACTCATACCCCCCCCCCCCAAATAGGGCTACATCTGTATAAACTGTTAATGTTGAATGTATTTCTGTGATTCTGTTCCTTTAAGACAGCAGCCATTGTAATTGTGACATGATGCTGGAGTGAGACCCCCCCCCCTTTTATGTCAGCCTGCCTGTTCTGCAGACAGAGTGTGAGCAGAGAAGCAGGAAGTGACGAGACAGAGAGCAGCAGCCATCTTGGCAAGTGTTGTATTGAACTGGTGTGGAGATTTTTCTGTACAGCTAAGCTGTATCTTGGTCCAGAGACAAACAGAGTGTAAAGAGACAACAGGACTAGTGAGTCCACGTGAAAGGAACTGTGCTCAGTGGCTGATCAGTGAGACTGACATTGTGACTGTGTATATGGATACCACAGATAGAGACTCGCAGTGCTGTTGATGTACTGGACGGCACCTGCTAAATCCCGGCTTACATCCCAGCTCAGTGTATGGATTCGGCAGGACTGTCAGTGTGCTGAGTGGAATCTGCTGTTGGATTACATTGCATTCAGTTGGTTTCCCTGTCTGTTAAAGAGGACTTCATTTCTCCCAAGATCCTGATAACCGTGAGGAGAGGACACTTCACTATAAAAGAAAGGACCGACTTTGGGCCCCACCGCGCGCTTCTACGGACTGTAAGTGGTCCACCTGGACCACTGGGGAAAAGGGGGTGCACCCAAATGTGAAGTCAGGGTCAGTTAGGGATAGTTTTGAGTATATTGTTCATTCAGTGTCCATACTGCAGAAGTGGACAGAGTAAAAGTAGAAACCATTGCAGAATTTGCCTTGAAATTGTTCATGCTATATTGTATATTTTGCTTGTCTTTAGCCCTAGCATTTTACCTTTAACTAGCCTTTATTAACTTATAGTAAATATATATTTTTTTCTTGAACTACCGCGTGTGCGTTCATTTCTGGTTGCGGAGTCCAAACCACCTGCCTTGCTCTCGGTTCACAATAATAATATAAGAAGGAACTTCTTGTGCTTGGCAGCCTCTTCTTCTTTGTCTTTCTTGCTCCTGCATAATACTTGTATTACTCCAGAGACAGGAGTCGTCTTCAGGTGACACACACTGCAAATATTGGTAAAGTCTAATCCAGACATTTAGGCACCTCTCATGTGAATGAGACCAAACTAGCACAAGAGAACATAACAGATGTAACATGGGAGTTTTCCATTGTAGACCATTAGGACACCACACTGGGTGGGGGACTGTGGTATATTGTATAAGGTCTGTTCTAACAGATCATATTGAGAGAATAGCCACTTACTGTGTGACAGCATCAGAATAACCACAGCAAGGAAGGATCTGTACAGGAGATGCAGTGACTAAGAGCCTTCTATGGAGGATCTGCAGGGGGAGAATTATCTCAGAGAGAATGATATTGCCATAAGTACATGGAAAAGAGACTACTTAGATAAAACCACCGACGACCTCCTGAACTTCTGTTGTTTCTCTTAACGCTACAAGGACACCTCCTCTTCTGGTCATTAAGTGATTTTGTGGCCTCACAACAGACCTTTTATACTAGGATTTATAATCCTACAAATTTCTCTACATTAGAGGTAATCGGCGATAATTAACCCCTTTAACAACAAAACATCCTATCTGGTATCATCGCTCAATAAATGAATATTTACCCACAAACAATTACAAATGTAATAATAAAGTTTATTGATACAAAAAAGGAAAAACAAATTTTAAAAATATCTAAAATATATTTCATGAGAGTGGAGGTCGCAGGGTAATCCACAGATACACGCCAGCATGACCAGCAGAATGTATGTCAATGCAACATCAAAGACTATATATGCATGTACACTACAAAAAGATATGTATATCAGACCTTTATGCAATAAGCATTAGCGATATCTAGCACAGTATTTATATCATATAGCAAATGCATTAGAGTTGCTAATAGTACATATAGTAAGTACAAGGTAGGAGTAACATACAGATATAATTGAGACAATGAAACCCATTACCTCCAGGCAATGTATGTGGACATGCACTGCGACCTCCACTCTGAGCCCCAACGTACGTTTCGCACCCCGCTTCGTCCGGGGGCTACAGAGTGGAGGTCGGTGGTCACATTTAATAGTATAAACATACCTGGATCAAATCAATCATCAATGGCGCCAAAAAGTACGGCGAGACCATCCCAGCATATCGCGCATGCGCATTGGAAGAAAAGTTCACGTTCTAACGTCCCATACACATTTACAGTCACTAATTCAGCCCACAACCAAGTATGCATGGACAAAACTAACCTATATGGCACCCAAGAAGAAAATATGATGTCAGTCCAAATATATAAGAACTAGTCAAGAGGAACACAAATAAAGACGTATATAAGAAAAGGAGATCTATGACACATATAGTCTAATGAATTTACGTAGAAATCATAAATATGTATATGAAAACTATGCATAAAGAACATTCATCCCACAACACAGTGCGCATGCGCAGAGGTAACCTACATGGCACCCAAGAACAAAATATGATGTCAATACAAGTACTGTATATGAGGCATATATCTCCATATGTATAAATCAAAAAGTGAAAGAAAAAAAAATATTATTTAATAAATATATAATAAAATTATTAAGGTTGACTATATTGAGATAAATAGTGTGAATTATTTAAAGGATGCATGAGTATTGAATTGTTACTATAAAATAGTGTCAAAAAGTGAAAAAAGTGCAAAAAAGTGAAAAAGGTGAAAAAAGGTGTGAATTAAGCTAAAAGCAAAAAATGTGAAGAAAAAAAAAACACATATATTTACATATATAATAATATCCATCTCTTAATTATTTCTATAATTATTGCTGACACATACAGTAACATCCACTGGACAATCTCTGTATCAGACATCATTTTCCCTCTCTTTTCTTTACTATTTCTTATTTCTTTTTTTCTCCTTTCTTTCTTTTTTTTCTTTCAGCACTCTCCTTAACTTTTAACCTGCAATATCCATGTGATATCCATAAGGTAATATATCCATAACTACATCATATCAATAGATATTTAAAAAAAAAAATGAAAAAATGATATATAAGACATACCCTATATCCCCATATCTACCCTGAGTTCATATACAAGAGACCACCCGAAAAAACTCCTGCAAAATTTTTATTTAAAAAAAACACTAATAAATATATAACATGAATAATTAGCAAGTCGGACGGTATTCCAATATGGATCGAATTGTTAGAGGAAACAACCAAAACCCAACCTATCATTAAGTCCCTTAGGTGTTAGTGTATTAAGCATTGTTATCCACTTTGTTTCTAATTGAAGCAATCTTTTCATCAGGTCGCCCCCCCAGATACCCAAATGAATCTGATTAATGGCTCTTACCTGGATTTTAATTTCTCCAATATTATGATTATCACGGTAATGTTTAGCAACCGGTTTTAGATTCAGTTGAAGAGTCTGATCCAATGGATCCAAGGCCTTTTTTATGTCACGGATATGTTCAAGAATTCTGACACGTAATTGACGTGATGTGATGCCTATATAGATCAATCCATATGGACATGTCAGATAGCATATTACTCCCTCGCTGCGACAATTCATGGTATGTAAGATCTTATATTCGCATAAATTATGCAAATCCCAAAATGATTCCTCCTTGACCATGTATTTACATGCAGAACAATTACCACATGTAGTAAAGTCCCATTTTGGGCCTTTGCTTGAAAAAATAAATACATTTTGATACTGGAGGAATATAATGACTCTTAACCAAAAGATCTCCAATGGTCTTGTTACATTTTCTAACCAAACAAGGTTCATCAGGTAGAACCAATTGTGATTCTCGGTCTTGTTTGAGTATAGACCAAAACTGTCTAATGGTGGTATTAAATTCTCTCCACCTACTGTTATAATTTGTAATAAGTCTCACTTTATCTTTTTGTTGAGTGCGTTGTTTAAATACCAACAAGTTTTCTCTAGATTCCATCCGAGCCCGATTGTACCCTCGTTCAATGTCTTTAGATTTATATCCTCGTGACAAAAAACGTTGTTGTAATTCTTCAGATTCCAGTTCAAATTCCTGATGTGTATCACGAATCTGTTTGGCTCGTAAAAATTGTCCAGTAGGTATGGCTCTAATGATATGTTGTGGATGTGCTGATGTCGCATGCAGAGATGAGTTGACACTTGTCTGTTTGCGAAATATTGTTGTATGGAAGTTTCTATCACCATCAACTGTAATTTTCAGATCCAAAAATTCTATTTCTTTTTGTGTAAGCACATATGTCAATTTAATATTAGATGTATTATCATTCAATTGAGCAAGAAAGAGATCCAACTGGTGGCGAGTACCCTGCCAAACGAAAAAGATGTCATCAATGAACCTCATCCATGACAACACTTGTCCCCCTTGCTGGTAAGTATGATCGACTGCCTCTCTCTCCCAGTACCCAAGGAATAAATAGGCATAATAGGGGGCGCAAGCCGCCCCCATAGCCACACCTTGGGTCTGGAGAAAGAAGCAGTCCTTGAATTCAAAGAAGTTATGATGTAATACATACGCCAGGAGAACAAGAAGAAGGTCTATCAAGCCATGATCCATTTCGCTCGACATTAAATAAAACTTCACCGCTTGTATTCCCAAAGGGTGTGAAATTAATGTGTATAAGGATTCTACATCCGCTTTCACCAAGTACATATCATGTTCCAAAGTAATACCTTCTAGTCTCTGTAGAGCCTCTGTTGAATCTTCAATAAAGGAGGGCAAAGTGAACACAATTGGTTTCAGATAAAAATCTAAAAATTTGCATATCGGTTCACAAAGACTCCCTCTCCCAGACACGAGGATATAAAGCTAAAGACATTGAATGAGGGTACAATCGGGCTCGGATGGAACCTAGAGAAAACTTGTTGGTATTTAAGCAACGCACTCAACAAAAAGATAAAGTGAGACTTATTAACAGTAGGTGGAGAGAATTTAATACCACCATTAGACAGTTTTGGTCTATACTCAAACAAGACAGAGAATTACAATTGGTTCTACCTGAAGAACCTTGTTTGGTTGCAAAACGTAGCAAGACCATTTGAGATCTTTTGGTTAAGAGTCATTATATTCCTCCAGTATCAAAATGTATTTATTTTTTCAAGCAAAGGCCCAAAATGGGACTTTACTACATGTGGTAATTGTTCTGAATGTAAATACATGGTCAAGGCGGAATCGTTTTGGGATTTGCATAATTTACGCGAATATAAGATGTTACATACCATGAATTGTCGCAGCGAGGGAGTAATATGCTATCTGACATGTCCATATGGATTGATCTATATAGGCATCACATCACGTCAATTACGTGTCAGAATTCTTGAACATATCCGTGACATAAAAAAGGCCTTGGATCCATTGGATCAGACTCTTCAACTGAATCTAAAACCGGTTGCTAAACATTACCGTGATAATCATAATATTGGAGAAATTAAAATCCAGGTAAGAGCCATTGATCAAATTCATTTGGGTATCTGGGGGGGCGACCTGATGAAAAGATTGCTTCAATTAGAAACAAAGTGGATAACAATGCTTAATACACTAACACCTAAGGGACTTAATGATAGGTTGGGTTTTGGTTGTTTCCTCAAAAAATTAGATCTATATTGGAATACCGTCCGACTTGTTAATTATTTATGTTAGGAGTTAGGAGTTTTTTCGGGTGGTCTCTTGTATATGAGCTCAGGGTAGATATTGGGATATAGGGTATGTCTTATATATCATTTTTTCATTTTTTTTTCTTTTTTAGAATATCTATTGATATGATATAATTATAGATATATTACCTTATGGCTATCACATGGATATTGCAGGTTAAAAGTTAAGGAGAGTGCTGAAAGAAAAAAAAGAAAGAAAAGGAGAAAAAAGAAATAAGAAATAGTAAAGAAAAGAGAGGGAAAATGATGTCTGATACAGAGATTGTCCAGTGGATGTTACTGTATGTGTCAGCAATAATTATGGAAATAATTAAGAGATGGATTTTATTATATATGTAAATATATGTGTGTTTTTTTCACATTTTTTGCTTTTAGCGTATTCACACCTGTGATGGCTTTTTTTCACCTTTTTCACTTTCTTTTGCACTTTTTTCACTTTTTGACACTATTTTATAGTAATAATTCAATACTCATGCATACTTTAATCAATTCACACTATTTATCTCACTATAGTCAACCTTAATAATTTTATTATATACTAGCAGAAGGACCTGGCTTCGCACGGGTATATTTCATTTTTTGTTTGTGTAGTGACCCCATAAGAATTGGCCAGTTTTGCACTACACATCCAGTATGGCAGTCCAGTATAGGTACAGTCTATTTATGGCTGTGTTGCTATGGAAACCTGGTAAATGAAATGTGAACTTATATTGGCTGATACACGTCATATGACTGAATACTTAAGGACCTGCAAACTGCTATTGACTCATTCAGGTCATAAATAGCTTGGTTGCTATGGAAACCTGGTGTAAAGCTGTGTGTATGTCAAGACTAAAGAACCTGTAATTTTTCATTGGTCCATAAGCGTCATGTGATCATGTGTATCTCAGTTTGGATATCAGTGAAAGACCTGCGATCGGTTGTTATGGAAAACCTGGAATAAAGCTGTGTGTATGTGACCTTGTGTAACAGTGTCATCCACAGCGCCCTGCCCCTTTAAAGCTGTCTTACAGCAGTGAAGAAAAATGGCTGGGCTGTTATGGAAACCTGGAGTGCAGCTGTGTGCATGTGGCTGACAAAGCCTTGTTAGATTGGAGACGGGCTTGGGTCTGCTGGGTTGTTTCAGCAACTCACTGTTGTCTGTGACATATCTTGTCAGATTAGAGACAGGCTTGGGTCTGCTGAGAGTTTTCATTAACTCGAGCAGCAGCCATGCGTTTTGTTGCAGGGGGCATGAGTAGTTTAAAAACGTATTAATTTATAAGAATGCTGAAATCCAGTATGGCAGTCCAGTCAGTGGCGTAAATACAGGGGTAGCAGCGGTAGCGGCTGCCACAGGGCCCGGGACATTAGGGGTCCCGGCGGGCCCTTGATGTTTTTTGTTTTTTTTAATAGGCCATTACCTGCTGGTGTAACACCAGCAGGTAACGGGCCCTATTTACTTATCGATCCCTACTCCTGCTCTTGGCCGCCTGCGCTTCACCCTCTACAGAGGCGGCTTTGATCAGTAAGTAAGGCCTGCGGGCCGTGAACCCCACAAACACTGCTATCATTATACTCTGGGGTCTTTTCAGCAGGCTTCGGGCCTCCTTGGTGATGTGCCAGACGTCGGTGGGTCAGTCCGACGTCATTAGGCATTGCGATGCATGCCTGGCTCACGTGACATCTGGACCAAAATTGAGGTAACGGGGAGTGCGCATAATACTATATGAAAGGGCCACTATGATACTGTGTGCAGTGGCCACTATGGGGCAGAATACTGTGTGCAGGAATGCAGTTTGTGCGGGGTGGGGGAGCGGTTGCCGGGTGGGGGGATCCCATGTCAAATGTTCGCCTTGGGGCCCAGCCATTCCTAGTTACACCACTGAGTCCAGTATAGGTACAGTCTATTTATGGTTGTGTTGTTATGGAAAACTGGTAAATTAAATGTGAACTTATATTGGCTGATACACGTGATATAACTGAATATTTAAGGACCTGCGAACTGCTATTGACTAATACAGGTCATAAATAGCTTGGTTGCTATGGAAACCTGTGTGCCTGAGGAGAGTAAGCGCCTGCGAGCTCTTATTGGCTGATAAGGGACATGTGACCGTGTGTGTGGCAGTTGGAATATGAGTGAAAGATTTGCAGGCTTGTATTAGCTAATGTTGGTCATTTTTTGGGAATACTGTATCTCAGGAATGGTACGTCCAAGAGAGCTGAGACCCAGTATATAATATTCCCGGACAACTGATGTACCTGTGTGCCAAATTTGGTGAGGATCGGTCCAGTCGTTTGGTCACGCATAAAGAACAGACAGACAGACAGATAGACAGAAACTCATTTTTATATATATAAGAGACTAGAGGAAGGACCCGGCTTCGTACGGGTATATTTCATTTTTTGTTTGTGTAGTGACCCCATAAGAATTGGCCAGTTTTGCACTTGACATCCAGTATGGCAGTCCAGTATAGGTATAGTCTATTTATGGCTGTGTTGCTATGGAAACCTGGTAAATGAAATGTGAACTTATATTGGCTGATGCACGCCATATGACTGAATATTTAAGGACCTGCGAACTGCTATTGACTCATGCAGGACATAAATAGCTTGGTTGCTATGGAAACCTGGTGTAAAGCTGTGTGTATGTCAAGACTGAACCTGCAATTTTCCATTGGTCCATAAGTGTCATGTGATCATGTGCATCTCAGTTTGGATATCAGTGAAAAACCTGCCATCGATTGTTATGGAAAACCTGGAGTAAAGCTGTGTGTATGTGACTTTGTGTAACAGTGTCATCCACAGCGCCCTGCCCCTTTAAAGCTGACCTACAGCAGTGAAGAAAAATGGCTGGATTGTTATTGAAACCTGGAGTGCAGCTGTGTGCATGTGGCTGACAATGCTTTGTCAGATTGGAGATGGGCTTGGGTCTGCTGGGGAGTTTCAGCAGCTCGCTGTTGCCTGTGACATACCTTATCAGATTGGAGACAGGCTTGGGTCTGCTGAGAGTTTTCATTAGCTCGAGCAGCAGCCATGCATTTTGCTGCAGGGGACATGAGTAGTTTAAAAAACGTTTCAATTTATAAGAATCCTGAAAGCCATGTATGGCAGTCCAGTCAGTGGCGTAAATACCGGTTTAGCAGTGGTAGCGGCTGCCACAGAGCCCGGGACATTAGGGGACCCGGCGGGCCTCTGATGTTTTTTTTTTTACTAGCAGGTAACGGGCCCTATTTACTTACCGATCCCCACTCCTGTTCACGGCTGCCTGCACTTCACCTTCTGCAGAGGCGGCTGTGAGCAGGAGTGGGGATTGGTAAGTAAGGCCTGTGGGCCGTGAACCCCACAAACACTGCTATCGTTATAGTGGCCCCTGCACACAGTATCATAGTGGCTCCTTCATATAGTATTATGCGCACTTCCCGCTACTTCTTCAATGTTGGACCAGATGTCACGTGAGCCAGGCATGTATTGCAACGCATAATGACGTCGGACTGGCCCACCGACATCTGGGACGCCACCAAGGAGGCCCGAAGCCTGCTGAAAAGACCCCAGAGTATAATGATAGCAGTGTTTGCGGGGTTCACGTCCCACAGGCCTTACTTACCAATCCCCGCTCCTGCTCACAGCCGCCTCTGCAGAAGGTGAAGCACAGGCGGCCGTGAGCAGGAGTGGAGATCGGTAAGTAAATAGGGCCCGTTACCTGTTGGTGTTAAAAAAAAACATCAGAGGTCCGCTGGGTCCCCTAATGTCCCGGGCCCTGTGGCAGCTGCAACCACTGCTAAACCGGTATTTACACCACAACTGGACTGGTATGTAATAGGGATACTGTTACTGTTGGTAATGGCCACCACTGGACTGGTGTGTAATAGAGACTGTTACTGTTGGTAATGGCCACCACTGGACAGGTGTGTAATAGAGACTGTTACTGTTGGTAATGGCCACCACTGGACTGATGTGTAATAGAGACTGTTACTGTTGGTAATGGCCACCACTGGACTGATGTGTAATAGAGACTGTTACTGTTGGTAATGGCTACCACTGGACTGGTGTGTAATAGAGACTGTTACTGCTGGTAATGGCCACCACTGGACTGGTGTTTTATAGAGACTGTTACTGCTGGTAATGGCCACCACTGGACTGATGTGTAATAGAGACTGTTACTGTTGGTAATGGTCACCACTGGATTGGTGTTTTGTAGAGACTGTTGTTGTTGGTAATGGCCACCACTGGACTGATGTGTAATAGAGACTGTTACTGCTGGTAATGGCCACCACTGGACTGGTGTGTAATAGAGAGACTGTTACTGTTGGTAATGGCCACCACTGGATTGGTGTTTTATAGAGACTGTTATTGTTGGTAATGGCCACCACTGGACTGGTGTGTTATAGAGAGACTGTTACTGTTGGTAATGGCCACCACTAGACAGGTGTGTAATAGAGATTGTTACTGTTGGTAATGGCCACAACTGGACTGGTATGTAATAGGGATACTGTTACTGTTGGTAATGGCCACCACTGGACTGGTGTGTAATAGAGACTGTTACTGTTGGTAATGGCCACCACTGGATTGGTGTGTAATAGAAACTGTTACTGTTGGTAATGGCCATCGCTGGATTGATACGTAATAGAGACTGTTACTGTTGGTAATGGCCACCACTGGACAGGTGTGTAATAGAGATTGTTACTGTTGGTAATGGCCACCACTGGACTGGTGTGTAATAGAGACTGTTACTGTTGGTAATGGCCACCACTGGATTGGTGTGTAATAGAAACTGTTACTGTTGGTAATGGCCACCACTGGACTGGTGTGTAATAGAGACTGTTACTGTTGGTAATGGCCACCACTGGATTGGTGTGTAATAGAAACTGTTACTGTTGGTAATGGCCATCGCTGGATTGATGCGTAATAGAGACTGTTACTGTTGGTAATGGCCACCACTGGACTGATGTGTAATAGAGACTGTTACTGTTGGTAATGGCCACCACTGGATTGGTGTGTAATAGAGACTGTTACTGTTGGTAATGGCCACCACTGGATTGGTGTGTAATAGAAACTGTTACTGCTGTAACCTCCAAACTGTGCACCCTGTTCAGTAGTGATGTACTGTTATTTACTGTGCCTCTGTAGTGACAGGTGACCATAAAGCCTTTTACCTCTTTGAGCCTGTTAGTACCATCCAAGCCTGTTACCTCTTGTGAGATCTTTGTAACCACCAAGTGAACATTATTCAAAGTGTCTGTTGTGTCTGACTGTACTTACTGCACATCCTAATCTGGGGCTCCAGGACATATAGTGCCACTTATAGGGCACTATATGAAAATCCTGGAAAACACTGGGCCTGCTTTCAATTGTGCTAAATCACAGTCTTTGCTGGACCACAATGGGGAGGATTGTAATAAAGTTACCACGGTAGTTTTTTGACACACAATAAAAAATGTGCCACTTTGTCTATTTTGTGACCCGTTTGACACTTTTGCGGAAAGTGGGTGGAGCCGGACAAGGAACAAGATATAAATAATACCTGATATCTATCCCAATTTTTGATTGGTGTAGAATTTAATTCTGTTGCCCAGGATTTCCCGCGTTGCGCTGCTTCTTAATAATTTTGGTGGTTTTGTTGTCAGCATTCACACTATTAAGACACTCTCACATTGGGGGACACTCTGGTTAGAAAGTTCCCCCAATGTGATTGAACACAAGGGACATCTTGAAAGGTGTCGCTGATAAATCCCATGACTTATAGTGGCCATTTTGGGCTGTGGGGCCACCATCTCCAGAACCCGATACAGTAAGATCCTGCCGTCTTGTCACATTTATCTACATGGCATTTATTATTAGAGTAAGAAAAAAAAATCCAGTGTCCTCCTCGTCCTGGGAGTGAGGCAAAAACCGTAAGAGACCTCCATCCATGATGTGTTTGGTGATCTGAGGAGATTTGTGTATCATGTATGAGAATGATTGGTGAGACAAGGGCAAGGATTCAGGCCGAGGAGGAGGACTTTTACCCTCCACCATCTGGAAGGATATGTTGTCTGCCACTAGAAATGGGCGAACCTCACAAGTTTTGTCTTGCTGAATATTCGTGGGATTCTTTGTCTGTTTAGTTTCAGACTCAACTGCTTCAGCATGAAACAGAAGTGCAATGATAGCAACCCCCTACCCCGAAACCCCAAGGGAGCTCAAAAGAGGCAAGGCAAGGAGACTATACGTGTTTATTATATTTCTGCAGCTCTTCTGGGCCTCCAATTATTATACTCTGAAGAGACCCAGAGTATTACAGTGATTCAGGGTTGACAAACCCCAATAGTTTCAGCTTCGGGTCAAGCCTGTAACTTTTGGAAATTTTGATTCACCAACTCTTCATTACAGTAATTGACTTTCACATGTCTAAGGGCGTGTCATAAATCAGAATGTTCCAATATTATACATTGTGTCATATACAAGTAGAGAATGAAGAGCAGGAAACCCTCCTCGTGCACATTATCCACTTCTCAGGACATCGTACATCTCATCTGGAAATAACAAGAAGAAAGATATCAGGTAAAGCGGCATCTAATGTGAGAGCGACGTCCTCTACATACAGTGCAGATCACTACAGAGGAGCCTCAGAGGTCACTATTATATATATATCACATATACACCGTGCAGATCACTACAGAGGAGCCTCAGAGGTCACTATTATATATATATATCACATATACACTGTGCAGATCACTACAGAGGAGCCTCAGAGGTCACTATTATATATATATCACATATACACTGTGCAGATCACTACAGAGGAGCCTCAGAGGTCACTATTATATATATATATATCACATATACACTGTGCAGATCACTACAGAGGAGCCTCAGAGGTCACTATTATATATATATCACATATACACTGTGCAGATCACTACAGAGGAGCCTCAGAGGTCACTATTATATATATATATATATATATATATATATCACATATACACTGTGCAGATCACTACAGAGGAGCCTCAGAGGTCACTATTATATATATATCACATATACACTGTGCAGATCACTACAGAGGAGCCTCAGAGGTCACTATTATATATATATCACATATACACTGTGCAGATCACTACAGAGGAGCCTCAGAGGTCACTATTATATATATATCACATATACACTGTGCAGATCACTACAGAGGAGCCTCAGAGGTCACTATTATATATATATATATGACATATACACTGTGCAGGTCACTACAGAGGAGCCTCAGAGGTCACTATTATATATATATATCACATATACACTGTGCAGATCACTACAGAGGAGCCTCAGAGGTCACTATTATATATATATCACATATACACTGTGCAGATCACTACAGAGGAGCCTCAGAGGTCACTATTATATATATATATCACATATACACTGTGCAGATCACTACAGAGGAGCCTCAGAGGTCACTATTATATATATATCACATATACACTGTGCAGATCACTACAGAGGAGCCTCAGAGGTCACTATTATATATATATCACATATACACTGTGCAGATCACTACAGAGGAGCCTCAGAGGTCACTATTATATATATATATATATATCACATATACACTGTGCAGATCACTACAGAGGAGCCTCAGAGGTCACTATTATATATATATCACATATACACTGTGCAGATCACTACAGAGGAGCCTCAGAGGTCACTATTATATATATATATCACATATACACTGTGCAGATCACTACAGAGGAGCCTCAGAGGTCACTATTATATATGTATATATCACATATACACTGTGCAGATCACTACAGAGGAGCCTCAGAGGTCACTATTATATATATATCACATATACACTGTGCAGATCACTACAGAGGAGCCTCAGAGGTCACTATTATATATATATATATCACATATATACTGTGCAAATCACTACAGAGGAGCCTCAGAGGTCACTATTATATATATATATATATATATATATATATATATATATCACATATACACTCGTGCAGATCACTACAGAGGAACCTCAGAGGTCACTATTATATATATATCACATATACACTGTGCAGATCACTACAGATGAGCCTCAGAGGTCACTATTATATATATATCACATATACACTGTGCAGATCACTACAGAGGAGCCTCAGAGGTCACTATTATATATATATCACATATACACTGTGCAGATCACTACAGAGGAGCCTCAGAGGTCACTATTATATATATATATATATCACATATACACTGTGTAGATCACTACAGAGGAGCCTCAGAGGTCACTATTATATATGTATATATCACATACACTGTGCAGATCACTACAGAGGAGCCTCAGAGGTCACTATTATATATATATCACATATACACTGTGCAGATCACTACAGAGGAGCCTCAGAGGTCACTATTATATATATATCACATATAAACTGTGCAGATCACTACAGAGGAGCCTCAGAGGTCACTATTATATATATATATCACATATACACTGTGCAGATCACTACAGAGGAGCCTCAGAGGTCACTATTATATATATATATCACATATACACAGTGCAGATCACTACAGAGGAGCCTCAGAGGTCACTATTATATATATCACATATATACTGTGCAGATCACTACAGAGGAGCCTCAGAGGTCACTATTATATATATATATATATATATATATATATATATCATATATACACTGTGCAGATCACTACAGAGGAGCCTCAGAGGTCACTATTATATATATATATATATATATATATATATATATATATAACATATACACTGTGCAGATCACTACAGAGGAGCCTCAGAGGTCACTATTATATATATATATATATCACATATACACTGTGCAGATCACTACAGAGGAGCCTCAGAGGTCACTATTATATATATCATATATACACTGTGCAGATCACTACAGAGGAGCCTCAGAGGTCACTATTATATATATATATATCACATATACACTGTGCAGATCACTACAGAGGAGCCTCAGAGGTCACTATTATATATATATCACATATACACTGTGCAGATCACTACAGAGGAGCCTCAGAGGTCACTATTATATATATATATCACATATACACTGTGCAGATCACTACAGAGGAGCCTCAGAGGTCACTATTATATATATATCACATATACACTGTGCAGATCACTACAGAGGAGCCTCAGAGGTCACTATTATATATGTATATATCACATATACACTGTGCAGATCACTACAGAGGAGCCTCAGAGGTCACTATTATATATATCACATATATACAGTGCAGATCACTACAGAGGAGCCTCAGAGGTCACTATTATATATATCACATATACACTGTGCAGATCACTACAGAGGAGCCTCAGAGGTCACTATTATATATATATATATATATATATATATATATATATATATATATCACATATATACTGTGCAGATCACTACAGAGAAGCCTCAGAGGTCACTATTATATATATATATCATATATACACTGTGCAGATCACTACAGAGGAGCCTCAGACGTTACTAAGATATATATATATATATATATATATATATAACACACACACTGTATGTATATATACTGTATATATTGTGAGTATGTGAACCTAGAGGGCGCTAGGGAGCGACCCAGGCCCAGGCCAGAAAAGGCTCTCAGCCACGCCTTTGGGTGGGGGCGTGTAACTCCAGAAGGCTGGAGTCTCCTGCAGAAGGCAGGAACTGTGGAACCAGCTGGACAGATAGACGGTCTGTGCCAGGAGGGTTGGGGTCCACAGGGGACTTTTGCTAGAGCTGAGCAGGAGTCAGGCTAGTTAGGGGCTCAAGGAGTAAGTTAGGGCCCTAACGGTGGCCTAGGTTTTTTGTTGTTTTGCTATGTTGCACCTATGCTGAATAAAGCCACTTTTATTTTACACTTGGACCGTCTGAACGCTATCTAGCCGGCGCCCAGTACCACGAACCACTGCTGTCGGGACCAGGAGTCTGCTGCCATTTTGAGACTAATCCCCCCAAGTTGTCACAATATATATATATATATATATATATATATATATAAATATATACAGTATATATGACACATACAAGAATCCTGCCAAGGACAACATCTGTAAGGAGTTTGTATGTTCTCCCCGTGTTTGCGTGGGTTTCCTCCCACACTCCAAAGACATACTGATAGGGAATGTAGATTTGTGAGCCCTATATGGGACAGTGACTGACAATGTCTGTAAAGCGCTGCGGATACCTGGAATAAAGATGCCCAGGTATCAGAATTGTGGGAAGGTCACAGTAAAGATGAGCTTGTTGGAAGAGACCACCCTTACCACCCTTGATGCCCTGATTGTCTTGGCTACTCATATTGATGAGTTTTTCAGAGACTTTAAAGAGAACTCTTGTGAAGGGAGAATTTCACGGATGCCACCCTTGCCTCTAGACCCGCTATTAGACCTATACACATTACCAAGTTTGTATCCCATGTGGAGTCTGCAGTGAAATTTACTCAGATGACACTTGGAGTTACATCTAAGTGACATTCAAGTACATTCCGTTATTCATTCACATCTATGGGGGCTTTTGACCCATTCCATTCCAATGACATGGAGCACAATAGGACCTGTTATCAGAATGGAATGAATCCAAAGCCCCCATAGATGTGAATGTACAATGGAATATACTTGGATGAAGCGCAGTGTGTTCTACAAGTGCATTCTGCGGCAAACTCAGCCCCATATCAGATGCAGACTTCATCGTATGTATATTCTCAGTTCCAGCTACTTCTGAAGAGCCCATGCAAGTGGACCGAGTTATAAGTTCTGTTGCTGAGTGCCTCCACAGATGAACTGCTAGTCTCTGTCTGTATTGTGGTGGCAAAGAACATTAAGTCTAACTATCCTTGGAATGGGGGATCCCAATGGCTTGGGACAGTTGGACTCTCTACTTCTTCAAATCTGTCTGTAACCCTGATTTCTGTTGAGATCCGTGTTACTATAAATGCTTTCCTGGATTCCATTTCTACTTTTAATTTATCAGGCCTTAATTTTTCATCACCAGATTTCAATTAGGTGCCTGAAGAAACCTTTGGTGATCTCTGTCAATGGATGACCCCTGATTCTGTCCTCCTCCTGCCTGATTCAGTTTAACCTCTGCTCTCAGGATAGCTCTGACTACATATGTACTCCCCACTTATTGACTGGGACTTTGGACAAATTCTTTAGTGGGGACCTCCGTGTCAGTCCAGCTGCCTCAGTAAGGCTCATCCTGCATCTCTGCCTTCTGTACCCTCTCAGTCTGTTGAATCTTCCTCCTGTCATGTTGTCTCACTGACACCCCTGCTGGGGAGAAGTTCAGCTCCTGAAGAGACTGGTTCCTCTATGATTATGAAGAAGCCATCTAGTAGCTGTCACAGTGGGGTCCACACATCCGCTCTCAATTACAATAATCACCAGTAACCGGCACGGCTTTATGAAGGGGAGGTGGTGTCACACCAATGTACTCATTATTTATGAAGCAGTACACAGGACCTGTACAAGGGGCAGCCAGTACATGTCATAGACTTGGGTTATTGTAAAGCATTGACCATCACATGTGGTTACTGCACAAGGTAAAGTCTATTGGTTTACATAGTAACACTTGTAATGGGATCCAAAACTGGCTAAAAGACCAAATCCAGAGAGTCGTCATAAATGGGTCATATGTAAACTGGACTACTTTTTTGTGAGGAGTTGCCCATGAGTTTGTAGTGGGACCCTTACTGGACTGATGATGTAAGTGGAGTATCACACGGGTTTGGTCTGGACCACTTACTGTTTAAGCTATTTCTAAAAGATGCAGCGTGTAATGGGCAGCGAGCTTTGGACCCACTGTTACACCTAACCAGTTTGGCTTTGGGCCACTCCCAAGGGCATTGTCTAAGTTGCCTATCCAGTATTTGTCATTCAACCCCCGCATGCAGAACAGGACTTTGCTGTGGGCTGGCTACCGGCTATCTATAGTGGTCGTGGTGTAGGTGACACCAATGCACAGAAGGTTCAGGCAATAGTGTAGTCAAGTACAGGCCAAAGGTCAGGACAGGCATAGTTTAAGCACAGTCAAAATCCAGCAGGTTGTTAGGGCAGGCAGCAGAGGCATAGCTATAGTAGATGAAGTGGTAGCAGTCGATACCAGGTCCTAGACCCTGAGAGAACCCCAAATGTCCCTCTTTTAGATAAAATATGCCACTATTCTAAATTCAAAAGGTAGGTAAGGACCACATTTTAGGTTTTGCATTGGGACTTGGGAACTTTAAGTGACACCTCTGGCAGGCAGCAAAGGTTTAGTAGTCAGGACCAGGTCAGCTCAGCGATGAAAAAGCAAGTAGAGTTTATAGCTCAATAAAGAAGAAAACAAGGTCAAAAGCAAAAGCCAGTGTCTGGTGCATGGAGATGTCAGTCAGGAAGAAGCAAGGACTAGAACAATCCAGGATCCTTGGCTCAGGCAGGGTGGGCCAGTGAAGGTGGATTTTATACATTCAGACTGACAAGGATAGGTTGGGGGAAGGATTACAGGGGTGCACAGTAATCCATTATGTACCAGAGAGGGAGCATCTGTCCTATTGGTGGATCCAGCAGCATCAACAGAAAAAAATGTGAGTGCATAACCGAATTCAGGAGCATGGACTGCAACACGTATAGCAAAAGTCATCTTATGCATGTGCTTGATGGAAACAGTAGCATAACGGCGGATACAGACAGCCATCATTATACAGATATTGGGCTTAATTGTACCCCCACCACAACAACCACCAAAAAAAAAAAGAAACTTCCTTACTCATACATGGGTGGATATTGTAGAGTTACATAAGAATAGCTCCATATACTGTAATGTCAGTGATGTCATAGAGTCCTCATTATTGTGTAGAATTCTGGTACTTACCTAGAGAAGGGCTCCACAGCCAAAGCAACACTCTTGAGAGCAGTTGGGGTCTTTTAGGCAACTTTTCATCATTTTATGGTAAAACCATTTCACTTTAGACGGAATATTCTGCGGATCCTCAGCTGATGATCTGCAATATCCTGAAAAATAGACTGAAAAAAGAAAAAGTTATCCAAGAATAAAAAAACAAGAGATGTGTGATGTCCATAGACAGTGTACAAAATAGTAAGGTGTTCAGTGTCCCAGGTAGAGATGGGCGAACCTTTCAAGATTCGTTTTGGGTTCCCGATTTGTTTCAGATCAAACAAGTTTGGTATGAACATTTTACATTGGTTTAAAACATAGTTTAGAACACTCTTAGAGCTCCTAGGACTATATACAGTGGAGAAAAAAAGTATTTAGTCAGCCACCAATTGTACAAGTTGGTGGCCGGCCTGTAATTGTCATCATAGGTAGACCTCAACTATGAGAGACAAAATGAGAAAACAAATCCAGAAAATCACATTGTCTGATCTTTAAAGAATTTATTTGCATATTATGGTGGAAAATAAGTATTTGGTCACCTACAAACAAGCAAGATTTCTGTCTCTCACAGACCTGTAACTTCTCCTGTAAGAGGCTCCTCTGTCCTCCACTCATTACCTGTAGTAATGGCTCCTGTTTGACATTGTTATCAGTATAAAAGACCCCTGTCCACAACCTCAAACAGTCACACTCCAAACTCCACTATGGTGAAGACCAAAGAGCTGTGGAAGGACCAGAAACAAAATGGTAGACCTGCACCAGGCTGGGAAGACTGAATCTGCAATAGGCAAGCAGTTTGGTGTGAAGAAATCACCTGTGGGAGCAATAATTAGAAAATGGAAGACATACAAGACCACTGATAATCTCCCTCCATCAGGGGCTCCACGCAAGATCTCGCCTCGTGGGGTCAAAATGATCACAAGAATCGTGAGCAAAAATCCCAGAACCACACGGGGGGACCTAGTGACTGACCTGCAGAAAGCTGGGACTAACGTAACAAAGGCTACCGTCAGTAACACACTACGCCCCCAGGGACTCAGATCCTGCAGTGCCAGACGTGTCCCCCTGCTTAAGCCAGTACATATCCGGGCCCGTCTGAAGTTTGCTAGAGAGCATTTGGATGTTCCAGAAGAGTCTTGGGAGAATGTCATATGGTCAGATGAAACCAAAGTAGAACTGTTTGGTAGAAACACAACTCGTGGTGTTTGGAGGAGAGTGAATGCTGAGTTGTATCCAAAGAACACCATACCTACTGTGAAGCATGGGGGGGCAACATCATGCTTTGGGGCTGTTTCTCTGCAAAGGGACCAGGACGACTGATCCGTGTACATGAAAGAATGAATGGGGCCATGTAGGGTGAGATTTTGAGTGCAAACCTCCTTCCATCAGCAAGGACATTGAAGATGAAACATGGCTGGGTCTTTCAGCATGACAATGATCCCAAGCACACCGCCAGGGCAACGAAGGAGCGGCTTCATAAGAAGCATTTCAAGGTCCTGGAGTGGCCTAGCCAGTCTCCAGATCTCAGCCCCATAGAAAACCTTTGGAGGGAGCTGAAAGTCCGTGTTGCCCAGCGACAGCCCCAAAACATCCCTGCTCTAGAGGAGATCTGCATGGAGGAATGGGCCAACATACCAGCAACAGTGTGCGCCAACCTTGTGAAGACTTACAGAAAACGTTTCACCTCTGTCATTGCCAACAAAGGAGATAGAACAAAGGATTGAGATGAACTTTTGTAGGTGACCAAATACTTATTTTCCACCATAATTTGCAAATAAATTCTTTAAAAATCAGACAATGTGATTTTCTGGATTTGTTTTCTCATTTTGTCTCTCATAGTTGAGGTCTACCTATGATGACAATTACAGGCCGGCCTCATCTTTATAAGTGGGAGAACTTGCACAATTGGTGGCTGACTAAATACTTTTTTCCCCCACTGTATCTATAACACATATGTGTATGACACTGTCAGGACTCCTAGGACTATATATCTATAAAACATACAGATGCATCTCAATAAATTAGAATATCATTGAAACGTTTATTTCTTTCAGTAATTACATTAATAAAGTTCCTCCTATATTTTCTAGATTCTTTACACACAGAGTCTTCTATTTCAAGTGTTTTATTTCTGTAAATGTTGATTATGGATTACAGGTAATGAAAACCAAAATCTAAGAAAATTAGAATATTGTAAGTTCAGTTCAGTCTTGTAAATTCAGTGTCACCTGCCAAGGTTTCCTAAGCCTTTAAATGGTCCCTCAGTCTGGTTCAGTAGAAACACAATCATGGAAGACGCCGATTATGGATTGAATTACTGAATGACTTAAATAAATGAACATTTCAAAGATATTCTAATTTATTGAGGTGCACCGGTAGTTTATGACACTGTCAGGGCTCCTAGGACTATATATCTATAATACATAGTGTATGACACTGTCAGGGCTCCTAGGACTATATATCTATAATACATAGTGTATGACACTGTCAGGACTCCTAGGACTATATATCTATAATACATAGTGTATGACACTGTCAGGACTCCTAGGATTATATATCTATATACATAGTGTAGAATACTCTTAGGGCTCCAAGGAACCTTTCTATCCAATTTATAGCTGTCTAAGGCAAACACAGACAAAATTTTGTCAAAGTGATAATAACATGTTTGTCTATGGAAAAACGGATGATAAGCAGAGGATACAAACTCAGTACACTGCACTGACACTTACTTTTAAACATTTTCACATTTAGAATGTTCTAAAAATTGTCATTTTAGGTGGAGGAAATGTGTTTGATTGTGGTTTTAGACACACATGGTGGTTACATTGCAAAAAGCAATATAATAAAAATTAGCCTGTTTTGATGGTTTGTAAGTGCTACAGGGACTTATTGTTATTTGGGAGACAAATTTGTGGCAGTGAGCCACGTGAAAAGTGATGAAGAATTGGCTTTTCAAAATAAAAAGCCACCAAAAATTATCTCGTGATGGGAGCAGATGTGAAATCAAAATGTCTTTAAGGCAAAAACCACCATGTTTTACAGTTCCTACAAGGTGGATAGGATTCTAGTGAATCCATTCCACACATTGCGGAAAAATATCCGCAGTTTAAATGCTGCAATTTCCAAAACTGTCACGTTTATGAAAATCTCAGCATGCCAATTATGCTTATGGAAACACTGGCGGTTTCTGTATAGGTATTATTGAAGCAGTAAGTCCGTAGAGGAAAACTCTGCTTACTTTCTGTGAAAAGTGTAGTCCTATTCATCTGCGACTTGCTACGTGGGGCCATAGCCTTATACCATTACTACAGTGGCACCAACATTGTGTTATAGTGGAATGTGATGGTGGACCAGGCCACAGGACATGTCTGGTGAGTGGTGGCAGTGGTGGTAGATGTTTAGGAGCAGCATCAGCAGCAGTACAGTAAATGGAAGATGATGATACAGGGAGATGTGCCCGGCCTGGCAGCTGAAAAAGCTAAAATATCGTCTGAAATGGAAAGTATCCTATGACCCTGACAACAACACTTGGGAGGTAGAAAATAATCTGAATGATCCCTGATTATCCCTGTATGGGAGCAAATGCCACATCAACATTGTGTTGGCAGAGAAGCAATTCACAAATTTTCCAGAAAAAAATGGAGGAGGAAGAAGAGGAAGTCTTTGGCTGTGAGGAATATCTCTCAGCAAATGCTACATGACTACCAGGGAATGGGATCTGTGTCAGTGAAGATGAAGGAGAAGACATGATTGACAATGTGGCAAAGTATGTGTTACAACAACAGAGGAGTAAAATTAACACATAGAACTGTGACCAAACATTTGTGTTTCACTGCTTGCAAAAACTTCATCTTCCTCGGAAGTACTACAGATATGTAACTACTGGCAGGCTGCCAAGGCCAGAAGTAGTGTTTCTGTTGCCACACACTTTTATGTTTATCAATAGTACTTGCACTGGTGGACATTAACACAAGTGATTCCTTTAGCCTGTCCCCTGTCCTGTTTTTTTTTTCCCCAGTCACTGAATATTTAATAGTGATTAGCAATAATTCGTACACCTTGGTTTTTTTGGTGTTTTATTCTATTTATTAAACACTGCATAAGTTGTTTTTTTTTTTTGTTTTTTTAGGCCAGTTCTAACTGCAGTTTGTATATTTAAAAAAAGACAGAATTGTTGCCAATCACTATTTTATATAAGCATTTTGCAGTAGAATGACTGCAAACAGCAGGACAGGAGACAAGCTAAAGGAGGGGGAGGAGGAAACACAAGTACTACTAAAAATGTGGGTGGCAACAGCAATGCTACTTCTGGTTTTGGTGGCACCACCAGTAGCCACACAATTGTTGTACTTCCTGAGAACGAATATGAAGTTTTTCATTATTTAACTCGCTCATCTCAGTCACAATTATGTTGCAACATAAAACTTACCACAGGGCATTTCTGGACTGTGTCTCATTTTTTACTGACTCCCTGGTGATGTGACACCTGCTAAGAAAGATATTGTTCCTAGTCAGAGCAGTTTCCCTCCTCTTATTGATAAGGAAACAATCAGCATTTTTTTCAAGAAGAGGTGGAAGAGGAAGACATGACTGTTGGTGGTGCAAGTAGTAGTGGCAGGGGTTGTGGTACTGGTAGTTGTTTTGGTAGGGGGACTCTGGGGAAATCAGTAGGTGGAAATTATATGGGTATGCAAGAATCCTGTGGTCAAGATGAATCAGAAAAAACAACATTCTAATTGCGGATAGAATCGGACAACCAGGTCAGGGTGACAAAGTGACATCAGAGAAGAGGGTGGCGGCAGTGATGATAGCTATGATTCCAGCCAATGCGCATACCCAACATCCAAAAAAAAAATGATTTCATGGAGTCCTTATCATTCTGTCTGTCTTTTACTTACAGAATACGGAGACTGAGCACTCCATGCGACATTTCATGAGGCAGGGACTTTTTGCTTCGCATCTTTTGTCCAGTTCATCTTTATTCTCGCACAATAACAATGTTGTATAAGCCGATTCCTCATCTGGTGCTTCACAGTATTGTGACAAAGAGTCTGCGAAGAGAGACAAAGTTACCCCAGAATATAAGACAATGGAACGGTGAGGTGTGACCTCCATATATACAGAATATAAGACAATGGAGCGGTGAGGTGTGACCTCCATATATACAGAATATAAGACAATAGAGCGGTGAGGTGTGACCTCCATATATACAGAATATAAGACAATGGAGCGGTGAGCTGTGACCTCTATATATACAGAATATAAGACAATGGAGCGGTGAGGTGTGACCTCCATATATACAGAATATAAGACAATGGAGCGGTGAGCTGTGACCTCTATATATACAGAATATAAGAAAATGGAGCGGTGAGGTGTGACCTCCATATATACAGAATATAAGACAATGGAGCGGTGAGGTGTGACCTCCATATATACAGAATATAAGACACTGGAGCGGTGAGGTGTGACCTCCATATATACAGAGTATAAGACAATGGAGCAGTGAGGTGTGACCTCCATATATACAGAATATAAGACAATGGAGCGGTGAGCTGTGACCTCTATATATACAGAATATAAGACAATGGAGCGGTGAGGTGTGACCTCCATATATACAGAATATAAGACAATGGAGCGGTGAGGTGTGACCTCCATATATACAGAATATAAGACACTGGAGCGGTGAGGTGTGACCTCCATATATACAGAATATAAGACAATAGGGCAGTGAGGTGGGCCTCCATATATACAGAATATAAGACAATGGAGTATTGAGGTGTGACCTCCGTATATACAGAATATAAGACAATGGAGCGGTGCGGTGTGACCTCCATATATACAGAATATAAGACAATGGAGCGATGAGGTGTGACCTCCATATATCTCTTATATATATAAAAATGAGTTCCTGTCTGTCTGTCTGTTCTTTATGCGCGACCAAACGACTGGACCAATCCTCACCAAATTTGGCACACATGTACATCAGGTGTCCGGGAATATTATAGTCTGGGTCTTAGCTCTCTTGGACGTACCGTTCCTGAGATACAGTATTCCCAAAAAATGACCAGCATTAGTCTATACAAGCCTGCAAGTCTTTCAGTCATATTCCAAGTGCCATACACACGGTCACATGTCCCTTATCAGCCAATAACAGCTCGCAGGCGCTTACTCTCCTCAGGCACACAGGTTTCCATAGCAACCAAGCTATGTATGACCTGTATTAGTCAATAGCAGTTCACGGGACATTAAATATTCAGTCCTATCACGTGTATCAGCCAATATAAGTTCATATTTAATTTACCAGGTTTCCATAACAACACAGCCATAAATAGAATGTACCTATACTGGACTCAGTGGCGTAACTAGCAATGGCAGGGCCCCAAGGCGAACATTTGACATGGGACCCCCCCCCGGCAACCCCCACACCCCCCACCGCAAAAACTGCATTCCTGCACACACTATTATGCCCCATAGTGGCCCCTGCATACACTATTAGGCCCCATACTGGCCCTTGCACACAGTATTCTGCCCCATAGTGGCCCCTGCTCACAGTATCATAGTGGCTCCTTCATATAGTATTATGCGCACTTCCCGCTACTTCTTCAATGTTGGACCAGATGTCATGTGAGCCAGGCATGTTTCGCAACGCATAATGACGTCGGACTGGCCTACTGACATCTGGGACGCCACCAAGGAGGCCCGAAGCCTGCTGAAAAGACCCAAGAGTATAATGATAGCAGTGTTTGTGGGGTTCACGGCCCACAGGCCTTACTTACCAATCCCTGCTCCTGCTCACAGCCGCCTCTGCAGAAGGTGAAGTGCAGGCGGCCGTGAGCAGGAGTGGGGATCGGTAATAGGGCCCGTTACCTGCTGGTGTTAAAAAAAAAAAAAAACATCAGAGGCCTGCCGGGTCCCCTAATGTCCCGGGCCCTGTGGCAGCCGCTACCACTGCTAAACCTGTATTTACACCACTGACTGGACTGCCATACTGGATTTCAGCATTCTTATAAATTGAAACTTTTTTAAACTACTCATGTCCCCTGCAGCAAAACGCATGGCTGCTGCTCAAGCTAATGAAAACTCTCAGCAGACCCAAGCCCATCTCCACTCTGACAAAGCATTGTCAGCCACATGCACACAGCTGCACTCCAGGTTTCAATAACAACCCAGCCATTTTTCTTCACTGCTGTAGGTCAGCATTAAAGGGGCAGGGTGCTGTGGATGACACTGTTACACAAGGTCACATACACACAGCTTTACTCCAGGTTTTCCATAACAATCGATCGCAGGTTTTTCACTGATATCCAAACTGAGATGCACATGATCACATGACACTTATGGACCAATGGAAAATCGCAGGTTCAGTCTTGACATACACACAGCTTTACACCAGGTTTCCATAGCAACCAAGCTATTTATGTCCTGCATGAGTCAATAGCAGTTCGCAGGTCCTTAAATATTCAGTCATATGACGTGCATCAGCCAATATAAGTTCACATTTCATTTACCAGGTTTCCATAGCAACACAGCCATAAATAGACTATACCTATACTGGACTGCCATACTGGATGTCAAGTGCAAAACAAAACAAAAAATGAAATATACCCGTGTGAAGCCAGGTCCTTCCTCTAGTACAGAATATAAGACAGTGGAGCAGTGAGGTGTGACCTCCATATATACAGAATATAAGACAATGGAGCAGGGAGGTGTGACCTCCATATATACAGAATATTAGACAATGGAGCGGTGAGGCGTGACCTCCATATATATAGATTATAAGACAATGGGGCAGTGAGGTGTGACCTCCATATATACAGAATATAAGACAATGGAGCAGTGAGGTGTGACCTCCATATATACAGAATATAAGACAATGGAGCGGTGAGGCGTGACCTCCATATATATAGAATATAAGACAATGGGGGAGTGAGGTGTGACCTCCATTTATACAGAATATAAGACAATGGAGCAGTGAGGTGTGACCTCCATATATACAGAATATAAGACACTGGAGCGGTGAGGTGTGACCTCCATATATACAGAATATAAGACAATGGAGCGGTGAGGTGTGACCTCCATATATATACAGAATATAAGACAATGGAGCGGTGAGGTGTGACCTACATATATACAGAATATAAGACAATGGAGCGGTGAGGTGTGACCTCCATATATATACAGAATATAAGACAATGGAGCGGTGAGGTGTGACCTACATATATACAGAATATAAGACAATGGAGTATTGAGGTGTGACCTCCATATATACAGAATATAAGACAATGGAGCAGTGAGGTGTGACCTCCGTATATACAGAATATAAGACAATGGAGCAGTGAGGTGTGACCTCCGTATATACAGAATATAAGACAATGGAGCAGTGAGGTGTGATCTCCATATATACAGAATATAAGACAATGGAGCGGTGAGGTATGACCTCCATATATACAGAATATAAGACAATGGAGCAGTGAGGCCATATATGCTGATTTAGACCACTTGAGAGGGTATTCTGCTATTGAAGAGGTGCATGAAGTGCCCATTTGGATTAAAAAAAAACAAAATCTTGATTTCTGACCATAAACAGTGGTTGTGGTTGAAAACATCAAAAGGAGTTTATCACTAAGCAGGGACTCTCTGGGGCAGATATGGAGCCTTGTTATTTCTATCTATTCCCCTGATAACAGCAAATGCTGGCACCATGTATACAGGACAAGAGAAGTGGTACTGTGCACTGTCCTTATATACAGAATAAGAGCAGATACTGAGAATTACACCCAGTATACAGGACAAGAGAAGTGGTACTGTGCACTGTCCATATATACAGAATAAGAGCAGATACTGAGAATTACACCAGTATACAGGACAAGAGAAGTGGTACTGTGCACTGTCCATATATACAGAATAAGAGCAGATACTGAGAATTACACCAGTATACAGGACAAGAGAAGTGGTACTGTGCACTGTCCATATATACAGAATAAGAGCAGATACTGAGAATTACACCAGTATACAGGACAGGAGAAGTGGTACTGTGCACTGTCCATATATACAGAATAAGAGCAGATACTGAGAATTACACCAGTATACACCAGTATACAGGACAAGAGAAGTGGTACTGTGCACTGTCCATATATACAGAATAAGAGCAGATACTGAGAATTACACCAGTATACAGGACAAGAGAAGTGGTACTGTGCACTGTCCATATATACAGAATAAGAGCAGATACTGAGAATTACACCAGTATACAGGACAAGAGAAGTGGTACTGTGCACTGTCCATATATACAGAATAAGAGCAGATACTGAGAATTACACCAGTATACAGGACAAGAGAAGTGGTACTGTGCACTGTCTATATATACAGAATAAGAGCAGATACTGAGAATTACACCAGTATACACCAGTATACAGGACAAGAGAAGTGGTACTGTGCACTGTCCATATATACAGAATAAGAGCAGATACTGAGAATTACACCAGTATACAGGACAAGAGAAGTGGTACTGTGCACTGTCCATATATACAGAATAAGAGCAGATACTATGAATTACACCCAGTATACAGGACAAGAGAAGTGGTACTGTGCACTGTCCATATATACAGAATAAGAGCAGATACTGAGAATTACACCAGTATACAGGACAAGAGAAGTGGTACTGTGCACTGTCCTTATATACAGAATAAGAGCAGATACTGAGAATTACACCCAGTATACAGGACAGGAGAAGTGGTACTGTGCACTGTCCATATATACAGAATAAGAGCAGATACTGAGAATTACACCCAGTATACAGGACAAGAGAAGTGGTACTGTGCACTGTCCATATATACAGAATAAGAGCAGATACTGAGAATTACACCAGTATATACAGGACAAGAGAAGTGGTACTGTGCACTGTCCATATATACAGAATAAGAGGAGATACTGAGAATTACACCCTGTATACAGGACAAGAGAAGTGGTACTGTGCACTGTCCATATATACAGAATAAGAGCAGATACTGAGAATTACACCACTATACAGGACAAGAGAAGTGGTACTGTGCACTGTCCATATATACAGAATAAGAGCAGATACTGAGAATTACACCACTATACAGGACAGGAGAAGTGGTACTGTGCACTGTCCATATATACAGAATAAGAGCAGATACTGAGAATTACACCAGTATACAGGACAAGAGAAGTGGTACTGTGCACTGTCCATATATACAGAATAAGAGCAGATACTGAGAATTACACCAGTATACAGGACAAGAGAAGTGGTACTGTGCACTGTCCATATATACAGAATAAGAGCAGATACTGAGAATTACACCAGTATACAGGACAAGAGAAGTGGTACTGTGCACTGTCCATATATACAGAATAAGAGCAGATACTGAGAATTACACCCAGTATACAGGACAAGAGAAGTGGTACTGTGCACTGTCCATATATACAGAATAAGAGCAGATACTGAGAATTACACCCAGTATACAGGACAAGAGAAGTGGTACTGTGCACTGTCCATATATACAGAATAAGAGCAGATACTGAGAATTACACCAGTATACAGGACAAGAGAAGTGGTACTGTGCACTGTCCATATATACAGAATAAGAGCAGATACTGAGAATTACACCAGTATACAGGACAGGAGAAGTGGTACTGTGCACTGTCCATATATACAGAATAAGAGCAGATACTGAGAATTACACCAGTATCACGTATACAGGACAAGAGAAGTGGTACTGTGCACTGTCCATATATACAGAATAAGAGCAGATACTGAGAATTACACCAGTATACAGGACAAGAGAAGTGGTACTGTGCACTGTCCATATATACAGAATAAGAGCAGATACTGAGAATTACACCAGTATACAGGACAAGAGAAGTGGTACTGTGCACTGTCCATATATACAGAATAAGAGCAGATACTGAGAATTACACCAGTATACAGGACAAGAGAAGTGGTACTGTGCACTGTCCATATATACAGAATAAGAGCAGATACTGAGAATTACACCAGTATACCAGTATACAGGACAAGAGAAGTGGTACTGTGCACTGTCCATATATACAGAATAAGAGCAGATACTGAGAATTACACCAGTATACAGGACAAGAGAAGTGGTACTGTGCACTGTCCATATATACAGAATAAGAGCAGATACTGAGAATTACACCAGTATACAGGACAAGAGAAGTGGTACTGTGCACTGTCCATATATACAGAATAAGAGCAGATACTGAGAATTACACCAGTATACAGGACAAGAGAAGTGGTACTGTGCACTGTCCATATATACAGAATAAGAGCAGATACTGAGAATTACACCAGTATACAGGACAAGAGAAGTGGTACTGTGCACTGTCCATATATACAGAATAAGAGCAGATACTGAGAATTACACCCAGTATACAGGACAAGAGAAGTGGTACTGTGCACTGTCCATATATACAGAATAAGAGCAGATACTGAGAATTACACCAGTATACAGGACAAGAGAAGTGGTACTGTGCACTGTCCATATATACAGAATAAGAGCAGATACTGAGAATTACACCCAGTATACAGGACAAGAGAAGTGGTACTGTGCACTGTCCATATATACAGAATAAGAGCAGATACTGAGAATTACACCAGTATACAGGACAAGAGAAGTGGTACTGTGCACTGTCCATATATACAGAATAAGAGCAGATACTGAGAATTACACCAGTATACAGGACAAGAGAAGTGGTACTGTGCACTGTCCATATATACAGAATAAGAGCAGATACTGAGAATTACACCAGTATACAGGACAAGAGAAGTGGTACTGTGCACTGTCCATATATACAGAATAAGAGCAGATACTGAGAATTACACCAGTATACAGGACAAGAGAAGTGGTACTGTGCACTGTCCGTATATACAGAATAAGAGCAGATACTGAGAATTACACCACTATACAGGACAGGAGAAGTGGTACTGTGCACTGTCCATATATACAGAATAAGAGCAGATACTATGAATTACACCAGTATACAGGACAAGAGAAGTGGTACTGTGCACTGTCCATATATACAGAATAAGAGCAGATACTGAGAATTACACCAGTATACAGGACAAGAGAAGTGGTACTGTGCACTGTCCATATATACAGAATAAGAGCAGATACTGAGAATTACACCAGTATACAGGACAAGAGAAGTGGTACTGTGCACTGTCCATATATACAGAATAAGAGCAGATACTGAGAATTACACCCAGTATACAGGACAAGAGAAGTGGTACTGTGCACTGTCCATATATACAGAATAAGAGCAGATACTGAGAATTACACCAGTATATACAGGACAAGAGAAGTGGTACTGTGCACTGTCCATATATACAGAATAAGAGCAGATACTGAGAATTACACCCTGTATACAGGACAAGAGAAGTGGTACTGTGCACTGTCCATATATACAGAATAAGAGCAGATACTGAGAATTACACCGGTATACAGGACAAAAGAAGTGGTACTGTGCACTGTCCATATATACAGAATAAGAGCAGATACTGAGAATTACACCAGTATACACCAGTATACAGGACAAGAGAAGTGGTACTGTGCACTGTCCATATATACAGAATAAGAGCAGATACTGAGAATTACACCCAGTATACAGGACAAGAGAAGTGGTACTGTGCACTGTCCATATATACAGAATAAGAGCAGATACTGAGAATTACACCCAGTATACAGGACAAGAGAAGTGGTACTGTGCACTGTCCATATATACAGAATAAGAGCAGATACTGAGAATTACACCAGTATACAGGACAAGAGAAGTGGTACTGTGCACTGTCCATATATACAGAATAAGAGCAGATACTGAGAATTACACCAGTATACAGGACAAGAGAAGTGGTACTGTGCACTGTCCATATATACAGAATAAGAGCAGATACTGAGAATTACACCAGTATACAGGACAAGAGAAGTGGTACTGTGCACTGTCCATATATACAGAATAAGAGCAGATACTGAGAATTACACCAGTATACAGGACAAGAGAAGTGGTACTGTGCACTGTCCATATATACAGAATAAGAGCAGATACTGAGAATTACACCAGTATACAGGACAAGAGAAGTGGTACTGTGCACTGTCCATATATACAGAATAAGAGCAGATACTGAGAATTACACCAGTATACAGGACAAGAGAAGTGGTACTGTGCACTGTCCATATATACAGAATAAGAGCAGATACTGAGAATTACACCAGTATACAGGACAAGAGAAGTGGTACTGTGCACTGTCCATATATACAGAATAAGAGCAGATACTGAGAATTACACCAGTATACAGGACAAGAGAAGTGGTACTGTGCACTGTCCATATATACAGAATAAGAGCAGATACTGAGAATTACACCAGTATACAGGACAAGAGAAGTGGTACTGTGCACTGTCCATATATACAGAATAAGAGCAGATACTGAGAATTACACCCAGTATACAGGACAAGAGAAGTGGTACTGTGCACTGTCCATATATACAGAATAAGAGCAGATACTGAGAATTACACCAGTATACAGGACAAGAGAAGTGGTACTGTGCACTGTCCATATATACAGAATAAGAGCAGATACTGAGAATTACACCAGTATACAGGACAAGAGAAGTGGTACTGTGCACTGTCCATATATACAGAATAAGAGCAGATACTGAGAATTACACCAGTATACAGGACAAGAGAAGTGGTACTGTGCACTGTCCATATATACAGAATAAGAGCAGATACTGAGAATTACACCAGTATACAGGACAAGAGAAGTGGTACTGTGCACTGTCCATATATACAGAATAAGAGCAGATACTGAGAATTACACCCAGTATACAGGACAAGAGAAGTGGTACTGTGCACTGTCCATATATACAGAATAAGAGCAGATACTGAGAATTACACCAGTATACAGGACAAGAGAAGTGGTACTGTGCACTGTCCATATATACAGAATAAGAGCAGATACTGAGAATTACACCCAGTATACAGGACAAGAGAAGTGGTACTGTGCACTGTCCATATATACAGAATAAGAGCAGATACTGAGAATTACACCAGTATAACAGGACAAAAGAAGTGGTACTGTGCACTGTCCATATATACAGAATAAGAGCAGATACTGAGAATTACACCAGTATACACCAGTATACAGGACAAGAGAAGTGGTACTGTGCACTGTCCATATATACAGAATAAGAGCAGATACTGAGAATTACACCCAGTATACAGGACAAGAGAAGTGGTACTGTGCACTGTCCATATATACAGAATAAGAGCAGATACTGAGAATTACACCCAGTATACAGGACAAGAGAAGTGGTACTGTGCACTGTCCATATATACAGAATAAGAGCAGATACTGAGAATTACACCAGTATACAGGACAAGAGAAGTGGTACTGTGCACTGTCCATATATACAGAATAAGAGCAGATACTGAGAATTACACCAGTATACAGGACAAGAGAAGTGGTACTGTGCACTGTCCATATATACAGAATAAGAGCAGATACTGAGAATTACACCAGTATACAGGACAAGAGAAGTGGTACTGTGCACTGTCCATATATACAGAATAAGAGCAGATACTGAGAATTACACCAGTATACAGGACAAGAGAAGTGGTACTGTGCACTGTCCATATATACAGAATAAGAGCAGATACTGAGAATTACACCAGTATACAGGACAAGAGAAGTGGTACTGTGCACTGTCCATATATACAGAATAAGAGCAGATACTGAGAATTACACCCAGTATACAGGACAAGAGAAGTGGTACTGTGCACTGTCCATATATACAGAATAAGAGCAGATAGTGAGAATTACACCAGTATACAGGACAAGAGAAGTGGTACTGTGCACTGTCCATATATACAGAATAAGAGCAGATACTGAGAATTACACCAGTATACAGGACAAGAGAAGTGGTACTGTGCACTGTCCATATATACAGAATAAGAGCAGATACTGAGAATTACACCAGTATACAGGACAAGAGAAGTGGTACTGTGCACTGTCCATATATACAGAATAAGAGCAGATACTGAGAATTACACCAGTATACAGGACAAGAGAAGTGGTACTGTGCACTGTCCGTATATACAGAATAAGAGCAGATACTGAGAATTACACCCAGTATACAGGACAAGAGAAGTGGTACTGTGCACTGTCCATATATACAGAATAAGAGCAGATACTGAGAATTACACCAGTATACAGGACAAGAGAAGTGGTACTGTGCACTGTCCATATATACAGAATAAAAGCAGATACTGAGAATTACACCAGTATACAGGACAAGAGAAGTGGTACTGTGCACTGTCCATATATACAGAATAAGAGCAGATACTGAGAATTACACCAGTATACAGGACAAGAGAAGTGGTACTGTGCACTGTCCATATATACAGAATAAGAGCAGATACTGAGAATTACACCAGTATACAGGACAAGAGAAGTGGTACTGTGCACTGTCTATATATACAGAATAAGAGCAGATACTGAGAATTACACCAGTATACAGGACAAGAGAAGTGGTACTGTGCACTGTCCATATATACAGAATAAGAGCAGATACTGAGAATTACACCAGTATACAGGACAAGAGAAGTGGTACTGTGCACTGTCCGTATATACAGAATAAGAGCAGATACTATGAATTACACCAGTATACAGGACAAGAGAAGTGGTACTGTGCACTGTCCATATATACAGAATAAGAGCAGATACTGAGAATTACACCAGTATACAGGACAAGAGAAGTGGTACTGTGCACTGTCCATATATACAGAATAAGAGCAGATACTGAGAATTACACCCAGTATACAGGACAAGAGAAGTGGTACTGTGCACTGTCCATATATACAGAATAAGAGCAGATACTGAGAATTACACCCAGTATACAGGACAAGAGAAGTGGTACTGTGCACTGTCCATATATACAGAATAAGAGCAGATACTGAGAATTACACCAGTATACAGGACAAGAGAAGTGGTACTGTGCACTGTCCATATATACAGAATAAGAGCAGATACTGAGAATTACACCAGTATACAGGACAAGAGAAGTGGTACTGTGCACTGTCCATATATACAGAATAAGAGCAGATACTGAGAATTACACCAGTATACAGGACAAGAGAAGTGGTACTGTGCACTGTCCATATATACAGAATAAGAGCAGATACTGAGAATTACACCCAGTATACAGGACAAGAGAAGTGGTACTGTGCACTGTCCATATATACAGAATAAGAGCAGATACTGAGAATTACACCAGTATACAGGACAAGAGAAGTGGTACTGTGCACTGTCCATATATACAGAATAAGAGCAGATACTGAGAATTACACCAGTATACAGGACAAGAGAAGTGGTACTGTGCACTGTCCATATATACAGAATAAGAGCAGATACTGAGAATTACACCAGTATACAGGACAAGAGAAGTGGTACTGTGCACTGTCCATATATACAGAATAAGAGCAGATACTGAGAATTACACCAGTATACAGGACAAGAGAAGTGGTACTGTGCACTGTCCATATATACAGAATAAGAGCAGATACTGAGAATTACACCAGTATACAGGACAAGAGAAGTGGTACTGTGCACTGTCCATATATACAGAATAAGAGCAGATACTGAGAATTACACCAGTATACAGGACAAGAGAAGTGGTACTGTGCACTGTCCTTATATACAGAATAAGAGCAGATACTGAGAATTACACCCAGTATACAGGACAGGAGAAGTGGTACTGTGCACTGTCCATATATACAGAATAAGAGCAGATACTGAGAATTACACCAGTATACAGGACAAGAGAAGTGGTACTGTGCACTGTCCATATATACAGAATAAGAGCAGATACTGAGAATTACACCAGTATACACAGTATACAGGACAACAGAAGTGGTACTGTGCACTGTCCATATATACAGAATAAGAGCAGATACTGAGAATTACACCCAGTATACAGGACAAGAGAAGTGGTACTGTGCACTGTCCATATATACAGAATAAGAGCAGATACTGAGAATTACACCCAGTATACAGGACAAGAGAAGTGGTACTGTGCACTGTCCATATATACAGAATAAGAGCAGATACTGAGAATTACACCAGTATACAGGACAAGAGAAGTGGTACTGTGCACTGTCCATATATACAGAATAAGAGCAGATACTGAGAATTACACCAGTATACAGGACAAGAGAAGTGGTACTGTGCACTGTCCATATATACAGAATAAGAGCAGATACTGAGAATTACACCAGTATACAGGACAAGAGAAGTGGTACTGTGCACTGTCCATATATACAGAATAAGAGCAGATACTGAGAATTACACCAGTATACAGGACAAGAGAAGTGGTACTGTGCACTGTCCATATATACAGAATAAGAGCAGATACTGAGAATTACACCAGTATACAGGACAAGAGAAGTGGTACTGTGCACTGTCCATATATACAGAATAAGAGCAGATACTGAGAATTACACCCAGTATACAGGACAAGAGAAGTGGTACTGTGCACTGTCCATATATACAGAATAAGAGCAGATACTGAGAATTACACCAGTATACAGGACAAGAGAAGTGGTACTGTGCACTGTCCATATATACAGAATAAGAGCAGATACTGAGAATTACACCAGTATACAGGACAAGAGAAGTGGTACTGTGCACTGTCCATATATACAGAATAAGAGCAGATACTGAGAATTACACCAGTATACAGGACAAGAGAAGTGGTACTGTGCACTGTCCATATATACAGAATAAGAGCAGATACTGAGAATTACACCAGTATACAGGACAAGAGAAGTGGTACTGTGCACTGTCCATATATACAGAATAAGAGCAGATACTGAGAATTACACCCAGTATACAGGACAAGAGAAGTGGTACTGTGCACTGTCCATATATACAGAATAAGAGCAGATACTGAGAATTACACCAGTATACAGGACAAGAGAAGTGGTACTGTGCACTGTCCATATATACAGAATAAGAGCAGATACTGAGAATTACACCAGTATACAGGACAAGAGAAGTGGTACTGTGCACTGTCCATATATACAGAATAAGAGCAGATACTGAGAATTACACCAGTATACAGGACAAGAGAAGTGGTACTGTGCACTGTCCATATATACAGAATAAGAGCAGATACTGAGAATTACACCAGTATACAGGACAAGAGAAGTGGTACTGTGCACTGTCCATATATACAGAATAAGAGCAGATACTGAGAATTACACCAGTATACAGGACAAGAGAAGTGGTACTGTGCACTGTCCATATATACAGAATAAGAGCAGATACTGAGAATTACACCAGTATACAGGAGGGGTGGTGTGTGTTTGAGGGATGGTTACACCCAGTATATATGACAGGAGAAGTGGTACTGTGCACTGTCCATATATACAGAATAAGAGCAGATACTGAGAATTACACCAGTATACAGGACAGGAGAAGTGGTACTGTGCACTGTCCATATATACAGAATAAGAGCAGATACTGAGAATTACACCCAGTATACAGGACAAGAGAAGTGGTACTGTGCACTGTCCATATATACAGAATAAGAGCAGATACTGAGAATTACACCAGTATATACAGGACAAGAGAAGTGGTACTGTGCACTGTCCATATATACAGAATAAGAGGAGATACTGAGAATTACACCCTGTATACAGGACAAGAGAAGTGGTACTGTGCACTGTCTATATATAGAGAATAAGAGCAGATACTGAGAATTACACCAGTATACACCAGTATACAGGACAAGAGAAGTGGTACTGTGCACTGTCCATATATACAGAATAAGAGCAGATACTGAGAATTACACCAGTATACAGGACATGAGAAGTGTTACTGTGCACTGTCCATATATGCAGAATAAGAGCAGATACTGAGAATTACACCAGTATACAGGACAAGAGAAGTGGTACTGTGCACTGTCCGTATATACAGAATAAGAGCAGATACTGAGAATTACACCACTATACAGGACAGGAGAAGTGGTACTGTGCACTGTCCATATATACAGAATAAGAGCAGATACTGAGAATTACACCAGTATACAGGACAAGAGAAGTGGTACTGTGCACTGTCCATATATACAGAATAAGAGCAGATAGTGAGAATTACACCAGTATACAGGACAAGAGAAGTGGTACTGTGCACTGTCCATATATACAGAATAAGAGCAGATACTGAGAATTACACCAGTATACAGGAAAAGAGAAGTGGTACTGTGCACTGTCCATATATACAGAATAAGAGCAGATACTGAGAATTACACCAGTATACAGGACAAGAGAAGTGGTACTGTGCACTGTCCATATATACAGAATAAGAGCAGATACTGAGAATTACACCAGTATACAGGACAAGAGAAGTGGTACTGTGCACTGTCCATATATACAGAATAAGAGCAGATACTGAGAATTACACCAGTATACAGGACAAGAGAAGTGGTACTGTGCACTGTCCATATATACAGAATAAGAGCAGATACTGAGAATTACACCCAGTATACAGGACAAGAGAAGTGGTACTGTGCACTGTCCATATATACAGAATAAGAGCAGATACTGAGAATTACACCAGTATACAGGACAAGAGAAGTGGTACTGTGCACTGTCCATATATACAGAATAAGAGCAGATACTGAGAATTACACCAGTATACAGGACAAGAGAAGTGGTACTGTGCACTGTCCATATATACAGAATAAGAGCAGATACTGAGAATTACACCAGTATACAGGACAAGAGAAGTGGTACTGTGCACTGTCCATATATACAGAATAAGAGCAGATACTGAGAATTACACCAGTATACAGGACAGGAGAAGTGGTACTGTGCACTGTCCATATATACAGAATAAGAGCAGATACTGAGAATTACACCCAGTATACAGGACAAGAGAAGTGGTACTGTGCACTGTCCATATATACAGAATAAGAGCAGATACTGAGAATTACACCAGTATACAGGACAAGAGAAGTGGTACTGTGCACTGTCCATATATACAGAATAAGAGCAGATACTGAGAATTACACCAGTATACAGGACAAGAGAAGTGGTACTGTGCACTGTCCATATATACAGAATAAGAGCAGATACTGAGAAACACCAGTATACAGGACAAGAGAAGTGGTACTGTGCACTGTCCATATATACAGAATAAGAGCAGATACTGAGAATTACACCCTGTATACAGGACAAGAGAAGTGGTACTGTGCACTGTCCATATATACAGAATAAGAGCAGATACTGAGAATTACACCGGTATACAGGACAAAAGAAGTGGTACTGTGCACTGTCCATATATACAGAATAAGAGCAGATACTGAGAATTACACCCAGTATACAGGACAAGAGAAGTGGTACTGTGCACTGTCCATATATACAGAATAAGAGCAGATACTGAGAATTACACCAGTATACAGGACAAGAGAAGTGGTACTGTGCACTGTCCATATATACAGAATAAGAGCAGATACTGAGAATTACACCAGTATACAGGACAAGAGAAGTGGTACTGTGCACTGTCCATATATACAGAATAAGAGCAGATACTGAGAATTACACCAGTATACAGGACAAGAGAAGTGGTACTGTGCACTGTCCATATATACAGAATAAGAGCAGATACTGAGAATTACACCAGTATACAGGACAAGAGAAGTGGTACTGTGCACTGTCCATATATACAGAATAAGAGCAGATACTGAGAATTACACCCAGTATACAGGACAAGAGAAGTGGTACTGTGCACTGTCCATATATACAGAATAAGAGCAGATACTGAGAATTACACCAGTATACAGGACAAGAGAAGTGGTACTGTGCACTGTCCATATATACAGAATAAGAGCAGATACTGAGAATTACACCAGTATACAGGACAAGAGAAGTGGTACTGTGCACTGTCCATATATACAGAATAAGAGCAGATACTGAGAATTACACCAGTATACAGGACAAGAGAAGTGGTACTGTGCACTGTCCATATATACAGAATAAGAGCAGATACTGAGAATTACACCAGTATACAGGACAAGAGAAGTGGTACTGTGCACTGTCCATATATACAGAATAAGAGCAGATACTGAGAATTACACCCAGTATACAGGACAAGAGAAGTGGTACTGTGCACTGTCCATATATACAGAATAAGAGCAGATACTGAGAATTACACCAGTATACAGGACAAGAGAAGTGGTACTGTGCACTGTCCATATATACAGAATAAGAGCAGATACTGAGAATTACACCAGTATACAGGACAAGAGAAGTGGTACTGTGCACTGTCCATATATACAGAATAAAA
>CAMRHE010001436.1:0-100261 GCA_947044405.1 Leptodactylus fallax | reverse complement strand
AGATGGAGCAGGCGGTCTATGATCCGCCACATAGTCGTCCATGTACAGATGGAGCAGGCGGTCTATGATCCGCCACATAGTTGTCCATGTACAGATGGAGCAGGCGGTCTATGATCCGCCACATAGTCGTCCATGTACAGATGGAGCAGGCGGTCTATGATCCGCCACATAGTCGTCCATGTACAGATGGAGCAGGCGGTCTATGATCCGCCACATAGTCGTCCATGTACAGATGGAGCAGGCGGTCTATGATCCGCCACATAGTTGTCCATGTACAGATGGAGCAGGCGGTCTATGATCCGCCACATAGTTGTCCATGTACAGATGGAGCAGGCGGTCTATGATCCGCCACATAGTCGTCCATGTACAGATGGAGCAGGCGGTCTATGATCCGCCACATAGTTGTCCATGTACAGATGGAGCAGGCGGTCTATGATCCGCCACATAGTCGTCCATGTACAGATGGAGCAGGCGGTCTATGATCCGCCACATAGTCGTCCATGTACAGATGGAGCAGGCGGTCTATGATCCACCACATAGTCGTCCATGTACAGATGGAGCAGGCGGTCTATGATCCACCACATAGTCGTCCATGTACAGATGGAGCAGGCGGTCTATGATCCGCCACATAGTCGTCCATGTACAGATGGAGCAGGCGGTCTATGATCCGCCACATAGTCGTCCATGTACAGATGGAGCAGGCGGTCTATGATCCGCACACTAGTCGTCCATGTACAGATGGAGCAGGCGGTCTATGATCCGCCACATAGTTGTCCATGTACAGATGGAGCAGGCGGTCTATGATCCGCCACATCCTGTACAGATGGAGCAGGCGGTCTATGATCCGCCACATAGTCATCCATGTACAGATGGAGCAGGCGGTCTATGATCCACCACATAGTTGTCCATGTACAGATGGAGCAGGCGGTCTATGATCCGCCACATAGTCGTCCATGTACAGATGGAGCAGGCGGTCTATGATCCGCCACATAGTCGTCCATGTACAGATGGAGCAGGCGGTCTATGATCCGCCACATAGTCGTCCATGTACAGATGGAGCAGGCGGTCTATGATCCGCCACATAGTTGTCCATGTACAGATGGAGCAGGCGGTCTATGATCCGCCACATAGTCGTCCATGTACAGATGGAGCAGGCGGTCTATGATCCACCACATAGTCGTCCATGTACAGATGGAGCAGGCGGTCTATGATCCGCCACATAGTCGTCCATGTACAGATGGAGCAGGCGGTCTATGATCCGCCACATAGTCGTCCATGTACAGATGGAGCAGGCGGTCTATGATCCGCCACATAGTCGTCCATGTACAGATGGAGCAGGCGGTCTATGATCCGCCACATAGTTGTCCATGTACAGATGGAGCAGGCGGTCTATGATCCGCCACATAGTCGTCCATGTACAGATGGAGCAGGCGGTCTATGATCCGCCACATAGTTGTCCATGTACAGATGGAGCAGGCGGTCTATGATCCGCCACATAGTCGTCCATGTACAGATGGAGCAGGCGGTCTATGATCCGCCACATAGTCGTCCATGTACAGATGGAGCAGGCGGTCTATGATCCGCCACATAGTTGTCCATGTACAGATGGAGCAGGCGGTCTATGATCCGCCACATAGTCGTCCATGTACAGATGGAGCAGGCGGTCTATGATCCGCCACATAGTCGTCCATGTACAGATGGAGCAGGCGGCGTCTATGATCCGCCACATAGTCGTCCATGTACAGATGGAGCAGGCGGTCTATGATCCGCCACATAGTCGTCCATGTACAGATGGAGCAGGCGGTCTATGATCCGCCACATAGTTGTCCATGTACAGATGGAGCAGGCGGTCTATGATCCGCCACATAGTCGTCCATGTACAGATGGAGCAGGCGGTCTATGATCCGCCACATAGTCGTCCATGTACAGATGGAGCAGGCGGTCTATGATCCGCCACATAGTCGTCCATGTACAGATGGAGCAGGCGGTCTATGATCCGCCACATAGTCGTCCATGTACAGATGGAGCAGGCGGTCTATGATCCACCACATAGTCGTCCATGTACAGATGGAGCAGGCGGTCTATGATCCGCCACATAGTCGTCCATGTACAGATGGAGCAGGCGGTCTATGATCCGCCACATAGTCGTCCATGTACAGATGGAGCAGGCGGTCTATGATCCGCCACATAGTTGTCCATGTACAGATGGAGCAGGCGGTCTATGATCCGCCACATAGTCGTCCATGTACAGATGGAGCAGGCGGTCTATGATCCACCACATAGTCGTCCATGTACAGATGGAGCAGGCGGTCTATGATCCACCAGGCCATGCAGATCCCATAGTGTCCATGTACAGATGGAGCAGGCGGTCTATGATCCACCACATAGTCGTCCATGTACAGATGGAGCAGGCGGTCTATGATCCGCCACATAGTTGTCCATGTACAGATGGAGCAGGCGGTCTATGATCCGCCACATAGTCGTCCATGTACAGATGGAGCAGGCGGTCTATGATCCACCACATAGTTGTCCATGTACAGATGGAGCAGGCGGTCTATGATCCGCCACATAGTCGTCCATGTACAGATGGAGCAGGCGGTCTATGATCCGCCACATAGTCGTCCATGTACAGATGGAGCAGGCGGTCTATGATCCGCCACATAGTCGTCCATGTACAGATGGAGCAGGCGGTCTATGATCCGCCACATAGTCGTCCATGTACAGATGGAGCAGGCGGTCTATGATCCGCCACATAGTTGTCCATGTACAGATGGAGCAGGCGGTCTATGATCCGCCACATAGTCGTCCATGTACAGATGGAGCAGGCGGTCTATGATCCGCCACATAGTCGTCCATGTACAGATGGAGCAGGCGGTCTATGATCCGCCACATAGTTGTCCATGTACAGATGGAGCAGGCGGTCTATGATCCGCCACATAGTTGTCCATGTACAGATGGAGCAGGCGGTCTATGATCCGCCACATAGTCGTCCATGTACAGATGGAGCAGGCGGTCTATGATCCGCCACATAGTCGTCCATGTACAGATGGAGCAGGCGGTCTATGATCCGCCACATAGTTTCCATGTACAGATGGAGCAGGCGGTCTATGATCCGCCACATAGTCGTCCATGTACAGATGGAGCAGGCGGTCTATGATCCGCCACATAGTCGTCCATGTACAGATGGAGCAGGCGGTCTATGATCCGCCACATAGTTGTCCATGTACAGATGGAGCAGGCGGTCTATGATCCGCCACATAGTTGTCCATGTACAGATGGAGCAGGCGGTCTATGATCCGCCACATAGTCGTCCATGTACAGATGGAGCAGGCGGTCTATGATCCGCCACATAGTCGTCCATGTACAGATGGAGCAGGCGGTCTATGATCCGCCACATAGTTGTCCATGTACAGATGGAGCAGGCGGTCTATGATCCGCCACATAGTCGTCCATGTACAGATGGAGCAGGCGGTCTATGATCCGCCACATAGTCGTCCATGTACAGATGGAGCAGGCGGTCTATGATCCGCCACATAGTCGTCCATGTACAGATGGAGCAGGCGGTCTATGATCCGCCACATAGTCGTCCATGTACAGATGGAGCAGGCGGTCTATGATCCGCCACATAGTCGTCCATGTACAGATGGAGCAGGCGGTCTATGATCCGCCACATAGTCGTCCATGTACAGATGGAGCAGGCGGTCTATGATCCGCCACATAGTCGTCCATGTACAGATGGAGCAGGCGGTCTATGATCCGCCACATAGTTGTCCATGTACAGATGGAGCAGGCGGTCTATGATCCACCACATAGTCGTCCATGTACAGATGGAGCAGGCGGTCTATGATCCGCCACATAGTCGTCCATGTACAGATGGAGCAGGCGGTCTATGATCCGCCACATAGTCGTCCATGTACAGATGGAGCAGGCGGTCTATGATCCACCACATAGTCGTCCATGTACAGATGGAGCAGGCGGTCTATGATCCGCCACATAGTCATCCATGTACAGATGGAGCAGGCGGTCTATGATCCGCCACATAGTCGTCCATGTACAGATGGAGCAGGCGGTCTATGATCCGCCACATAGTCGTCCATGTACAGATGGAGCAGGCGGTCTATGATCCACCACATAGTCGTCCATGTACAGATGGAGCAGGCGGTCTATGATCCGCCACATAGTCGTCCATGTACAGATGGAGCAGGCGGTCTATGATCCGCCACATAGTCGTCCATGTACAGATGGAGCAGGCGGTCTATGATCCGCCACATAGTCGTCCATGTACAGATGGAGCAGGCGGTCTATGATCCACCACATAGTTGTCCATGTACAGATGGAGCAGGCGGTCTATGATCCGCCACATAGTCGTCCATGTACAGATGGAGCAGGCGGTCTATGATCCGCCACATAGTCGTCCATGTACAGATGGAGCAGGCGGTCTATGATCCGCCACATAGTCGTCCATGTACAGATGGAGCAGGCGGTCTATGATCCGCCACATAGTCGTCCATGTACAGATGGAGCAGGCGGTCTATGATCCGCCACATAGTCGTCCATGTACAGATGGAGCAGGCGGTCTATGATCCGCCACATAGTCGTCCATGTACAGATGGAGCAGGCGGTCTATGATCCGCCACATAGTCGTCCATGTACAGATGGAGCAGGCGGTCTATGATCCGCCACATAGTCGTCCATGTACAGATGGAGCAGGCGGTCTATGATCCGCCACATAGTCGTCCATGTACAGATGGAGCAGGCGGTCTATGATCCGCCACATAGTTGTCTCCATGTACAGATGGAGCAGGCGGTCTATGATCCGCCACATAGTCGTCCATGTACAGATGGAGCAGGCGGTCTATGATCCGCCACATAGTCGTCCATGTACAGATGGAGCAGGCGGTCTATGATCCACCACATAGTCGTCCATGTACAGATGGAGCAGGCGGTCTATGATCCGCCACATAGTCGTCCATGTACAGATGGAGCAGGCGGTCTATGATCCGCCACATAGTCGTCCATGTACAGATGGAGCAGGCGGTCTATGATCCGCCACATAGTTGTCCATGTACAGATGGAGCAGGCGGTCTATGATCCGCCACATAGTCGTCCATGTACAGATGGAGCAGGCGGTCTATGATCCGCCACATAGTCGTCCATGTACAGATGGAGCAGGCGGTGTACTGATCCGCCACATAGTCTGTCCATGTACAGATGGAGCAGGCGGTCTATGATCCGCCACATAGTCGTCCATGTACAGATGGAGCAGGCGGTCTATGATCCGCCACATAGTCGTCCATGTACAGATGGAGCAGGCGGTCTATGATCCACCACATAGTCGTCCATGTACAGATGGAGCAGGCGGTCTATGATCCGCCACATAGTTGTCCATGTACAGATGGAGCAGGCGGTCTATGATCCGCCACATAGTCGTCCATGTACAGATGGAGCAGGCGGTCTATGATCCGCCACATAGTCGTCCATGTACAGATGGAGCAGGCGGTCTATGATCCACCACATAGTCGTCCATGTACAGATGGAGCAGGCGGTCTATGATCCGCCACATAGTTGTCCATGTACAGATGGAGCAGGCGGTCTATGATCCGCCACATAGTCGTCCATGTACAGATGGAGCAGGCGGTCTATGATCCGCCACATAGTCGATCCATGTACAGATGGAGCAGGCGGTCTATGATCCGCCACATAGTCGTCCATGTACAGATGGAGCAGGCGGTCTATGATCCGCCACATAGTCGTCCATGTACAGATGGAGCAGGCGGTCTATGATCCGCTATGCCGCACATAGTCGTCCATGTACAGATGGAGCAGGCGGTCTATGATCCGCCACATAGTCGTCCATGTACAGATGGAGCAGGCGGTCTATGATCCGCCACATAGTCGTCCATGTACAGATGGAGCAGGCGGTCTATGATCCGCCACATAGTTGTCCATGTACAGATGGAGCAGGCGGTCTATGATCCGCCACATAGTCGTCCATGTACAGATGGAGCAGGCGGTCTATGATCCGCCACATAGTCGTCCATGTACAGATGGAGCAGGCGGTCTATGATCCGCCACATAGTCGTCCATGTACAGATGGAGCAGGCGGTCTATGATCCGCCACATAGTCGTCCATGTACAGATGGAGCAGGCGGTCTATGATCCGCCACATAGTTGTCCATGTACAGATGGAGCAGGCGGTCTATGATCCCCACATAGTCGTCCATGTACAGATGGAGCAGGCGGTCTATGATCCGCCACATAGTCGTCCATGTACAGATGGAGCAGGCGGTCTATGATCCGCCACATAGTCGTCCATGTACAGATGGAGCAGGCGGTCTATGATCCGCCACATAGTCGTCCATGTACAGATGGAGCAGGCGGTCTATGATCCGCCACATAGTCGTCCATGTACAGATGGAGCAGGCGGTCTATGATCCGCCACATAGTCGTCCATGTACAGATGGAGCAGGCGGTCTATGATCCACCACATAGTCGTCCATGTACAGATGGAGCAGGCGGTCTATGATCCGCCACATAGTCGTCCATGTACAGATGGAGCAGGCGGTCTATGATCCGCCACATAGTTGTCCATGTACAGATGGAGCAGGCGGTCTATGATCCGCCACATAGTCGTCCATGTACAGATGGAGCAGGCGGTCTATGATCCGCCACATAGTCATCCATGTACAGATGGAGCAGGCGGTCTATGATCCGCCACATAGTCGTCCATGTACAGATGGAGCAGGCGGTCTATGATCCACCACATAGTTGTCCATGTACAGATGGAGCAGGCGGTCTATGATCCGCCACATAGTCGTCCATGTACAGATGGAGCAGGCGGTCTATGATCCGCCACATAGTCGTCCATGTACAGATGGAGCAGGCGGTCTATGATCCGCCACATAGTCGTCCATGTACAGATGGAGCAGGCGGTCTATGATCCGCCACATAGTTGTCCATGTACAGATGGAGCAGGCGGTCTATGATCCGCCACATAGTCGTCCATGTACAGATGGAGCAGGCGGTCTATGATCCGCCACATAGTCGTCCATGTACAGATGGAGCAGGCGGTCTATGATCCGCCACATAGTCGTCCATGTACAGATGGAGCAGGCGGTCTATGATCCACCACATAGTCGTCCATGTACAGATGGAGCAGGCGGTCTATGATCCGCCACATAGTTGTCCATGTACAGATGGAGCAGGCGGTCTATGATCCGCCACATAGTCGTCCATGTACAGATGGAGCAGGCGGTCTATGATCCGCCACATAGTCGTCCATGTACAGATGGAGCAGGCGGTCTATGATCCGCCACATAGTCGTCCATGTACAGATGGAGCAGGCGGTCTATGATCCGCCACATAGTCGTCCATGTACAGATGGAGCAGGCGGTCTATGATCCGCCACATAGTCGTCCATGTACAGATGGAGCAGGCGGTCTATGATCCACCACATAGTCATCCATGTACAGATGGAGCAGGCGGTCTATGATCCGCCACATAGTCGTCCATGTACAGATGGAGCAGGCGGTCTATGATCCGCCACATAGTCGTCCATGTACAGATGGAGCAGGCGGTCTATGATCCGCCACATAGTTGTCCATGTACAGATGGAGCAGGCGGTCTATGATCCGCCACATAGTCGTCCATGTACAGATGGAGCAGGCGGTCTATGATCCACCACATAGTCGTCCATGTACAGATGGAGCAGGCGGTCTATGATCCACCACATAGTCGTCCATGTACAGATGGAGCAGGCGGTCTATGATCCGCCACATAGTTGTCCATGTACAGATGGAGCAGGCGGTCTATGATCCGCCACATAGTCGTCCATGTACAGATGGAGCAGGCGGTCTATGATCCGCCACATAGTCGTCCATGTACAGATGGAGCAGGCGGTCTATGATCCGCCACATAGTTGTCCATGTACAGATGGAGCAGGCGGTCTATGATCCGCCACATAGTCGTCCATGTACAGATGGAGCAGGCGGTCTATGATCCGCCACATAGTTGTCCATGTACAGATGGAGCAGGCGGTCTATGATCCGCCACATAGTCGTCCATGTACAGATGGAGCAGGCGGTCTATGATCCGCCACATAGTCGTCCATGTACAGATGGAGCAGGCGGTCTATGATCCGCCACATAGTCGTCCATGTACAGATGGAGCAGGCGGTCTATGATCCGCCACATAGTTGTCCATGTACAGATGGAGCAGGCGGTCTATGATCCGCCACATAGTCGTCCATGTACAGATGGAGCAGGCGGTCTATGATCCACCACATAGTCGTCCATGTACAGATGGAGCAGGCGGTCTATGATCCGCCACATAGTCGTCCATGTACAGATGGAGCAGGCGGTCTATGATCCGCCACATAGTTGTCCATGTACAGATGGAGCAGGCGGTCTATGATCCGCCACATAGTCGTCCATGTACAGATGGAGCAGGCGGTCTATGATCCGCCACATAGTCGTCCATGTACAGATGGAGCAGGCGGTCTATGATCCGCCACATAGTCGTCCATGTACAGATGGAGCAGGCGGTCTATGATCCGCCACATAGTCGTCCATGTACAGATGGAGCAGGCGGTCTATGATCCGCCACATAGTCGTCCATGTACAGATGGAGCAGGCGGTCTATGATCCACCACATAGTCGTCCATGTACAGATGGAGCAGGCGGTCTATGATCCGCCACATAGTCGTCCATGTACAGATGGAGCAGGCGGTCTATGATCCGCCACATAGTCGTCCATGTACAGATGGAGCAGGCGGTCTATGATCCGCCACATAGTCGTCCATGTACAGATGGAGCAGGCGGTCTATGATCCGCCACATAGTCGTCCATGTACAGATGGAGCAGGCGGTCTATGATCCACCACATAGTCGTCCATGTACAGATGGAGCAGGCGGTCTATGATCCGCCACATAGTTGTCCATGTACAGATGGAGCAGGCGGTCTATGATCCGCCACATAGTCGTCCATGTACAGATGGAGCAGGCGGTCTATGATCCGCCACATAGTTGTCCATGTACAGATGGAGCAGGCGGTCTATGATCCGCCACATAGTCGTCCATGTACAGATGGAGCAGGCGGTCTATGATCCACCACATAGTTGTCCATGTACAGATGGAGCAGGCGGTCTATGATCCGCCACATAGTCGTCCATGTACAGATGGAGCAGGCGGTCTATGATCCACCACATAGTCGTCCATGTACAGATGGAGCAGGCGGTCTATGATCCGCCACATAGTCGTCCATGTACAGATGGAGCAGGCGGTCTATGATCCGCCACATAGTCGTCCATGTACAGATGGAGCAGGCGGTCTATGATCCGCCACATAGTCGTCCATGTACAGATGGAGCAGGCGGTCTATGATCCGCCACATAGTCGTCCATGTACAGATGGAGCAGGCGGTCTATGATCCGCCACATAGTCGTCCATGTACAGATGGAGCAGGCGGTCTATGATCCGCCACATAGTCGTCCATGTACAGATGGAGCAGGCGGTCTATGATCCACCACATAGTCGTCCATGTACAGATGGAGCAGGCGGTCTATGATCCGCCACATAGTCGTCCATGTACAGATGGAGCAGGCGGTCTATGATCCGCCACATAGTCGTCCATGTACAGATGGAGCAGGCGGTCTATGATCCGCCACATAGTCGTCCATGTACAGATGGAGCAGGCGGTCTATGATCCGCCACATAGTCGTCCATGTACAGATGGAGCAGGCGGTCTATGATCCGCCACATAGTCGTCCATGTACAGATGGAGCAGGCGGTCTATGATCCGCCACATAGTCGTCCATGTACAGATGGAGCAGGCGGTCTATGATCCACCACATAGTCGTCCATGTACAGATGGAGCAGGCGGTCTATGATCCGCCACATAGTTGTCCATGTACAGATGGAGCAGGCGGTCTATGATCCGCCACATAGTCGTCCATGTACAGATGGAGCAGGCGGTCTATGATCCGCCACATAGTCGTCCATGTACAGATGGAGCAGGCGGTCTATGATCCGCCACATAGTCGTCCATGTACAGATGGAGCAGGCGGTCTATGATCCGCCACATAGTTGTCCATGTACAGATGGAGCAGGCGGTCTATGATCCGCCACATAGTTGTCCATGTACAGATGGAGCAGGCGGTCTATGATCCGCCACATAGTCGTCCATGTACAGATGGAGCAGGCGGTCTATGATCCGCCACATAGTTGTCCATGTACAGATGGAGCAGGCGGTCTATGATCCGCCACATAGTCGTCCATGTACAGATGGAGCAGGCGGTCTATGATCCACCACATAGTCGTCCATGTACAGATGGAGCAGGCGGTCTATGATCCGCCACATAGTCGTCCATGTACAGATGGAGCAGGCGGTCTATGATCCACCACATAGTTGTCCATGTACAGATGGAGCAGGCGGTCTATGATCCGCCACATAGTTGTCCATGTACAGATGGAGCAGGCGGTCTATGATCCACCACATAGTCGTCCATGTACAGATGGAGCAGGCGGTCTATGATCCACCACATAGTCGTCCATGTACAGATGGAGCAGGCGGTCTATGATCCGCCACATAGTCGTCCATGTACAGATGGAGCAGGCGGTCTATGATCCGCCACATAGTCGTCCATGTACAGATGGAGCAGGCGGTCTATGATCCGCCACATAGTCGTCCATGTACAGATGGAGCAGGCGGTCTATGATCCACCACATAGTCGTCCATGTACAGATGGAGCAGGCGGTCTATGATCCGCCACATAGTCGTCCATGTACAGATGGAGCAGGCGGTCTATGATCCGCCACATAGTCGTCCATGTACAGATGGAGCAGGCGGTCTATGATCCGCCACATAGTCGTCCATGTACAGATGGAGCAGGCGGTCTATGATCCGCCACATAGTCGTCCATGTACAGATGGAGCAGGCGGTCTATGATCCGCCACATAGTCGTCCATGTACAGATGGAGCAGGCGGTCTATGATCCGCCACATAGTCGTCCATGTACAGATGGAGCAGGCGGTCTATGATCCGCCACATAGTCGTCCATGTACAGATGGAGCAGGCGGTCTATGATCCGCCACATAGTCGTCCATGTACAGATGGAGCAGGCGGTCTATGATCCGCCACATAGTTGTCCATGTACAGATGGAGCAGGCGGTCTATGATCCGCCACATAGTCGTCCATGTACAGATGGAGCAGGCGGTCTATGATCCGCCACATAGTTGTCCATGTACAGATGGAGCAGGCGGTCTATGATCCGCCACATAGTTGTCCATGTACAGATGGAGCAGGCGGTCTATGATCCACCACATAGTCGTCCATGTACAGATGGAGCAGGCGGTCTATGATCCGCCACATAGTTGTCCATGTACAGATGGAGCAGGCGGTCTATGATCCGCCACATAGTCGTCCATGTACAGATGGAGCAGGCGGTCTATGATCCGCCACATAGTCGTCCATGTACAGATGGAGCAGGCGGTCTATGATCCGCCACATAGTCGTCCATGTACAGATGGAGCAGGCGGTCTATGATCCACCACATAGTTGTCCATGTACAGATGGAGCAGGCGGTCTATGATCCGCCACATAGTCGTCCATGTACAGATGGAGCAGGCGGTCTATGATCCACCACATAGTCGTCCATGTACAGATGGAGCAGGCGGTCTATGATCCGCCACATAGTCATCCATGTACAGATGGAGCAGGCGGTCTATGATCCACCACATAGTTGTCCATGTACAGATGGAGCAGGCGGTCTATGATCCGCCACATAGTCGTCCATGTACAGATGGAGCAGGCGGTCTATGATCCGCCACATAGTCGTCCATGTACAGATGGAGCAGGCGGTCTATGATCCACCACATAGTTGTCCATGTACAGATGGAGCAGGCGGTCTATGATCCGCCACATAGTCGTCCATGTACAGATGGAGCAGGCGGTCTATGATCCACCACATAGTCGTCCATGTACAGATGGAGCAGGCGGTCTATGATCCGCCACATAGTCGTCCATGTACAGATGGAGCAGGCGGTCTATGATCCGCCACATAGTTGTCCATGTACAGATGGAGCAGGCGGTCTATGATCCGCCACATAGTCGTCCATGTACAGATGGAGCAGGCGGTCTATGATCCGCCACATAGTCGTCCATGTACAGATGGAGCAGGCGGTCTATGATCCGCCACATAGTCGTCCATGTACAGATGGAGCAGGCGGTCTATGATCCGCCACATAGTTGTCCATGTACAGATGGAGCAGGCGGTCTATGATCCGCCACATAGTCGTCCATGTACAGATGGAGCAGGCGGTCTATGATCCGCCACATAGTCGTCCATGTACAGATGGAGCAGGCGGTCTATGATCCGCCACATAGTCGTCCATGTACAGATGGAGCAGGCGGTCTATGATCCACCACATAGTCGTCCATGTACAGATGGAGCAGGCGGTCTATGATCCGCCACATAGTTGTCCATGTACAGATGGAGCAGGCGGTCTATGATCCGCCACATAGTTGTCCATGTACAGATGGAGCAGGCGGTCTATGATCCGCCACATAGTCGTCCATGTACAGATGGAGCAGGCGGTCTATGATCCGCCACATAGTTGTCCATGTACAGATGGAGCAGGCGGTCTATGATCCGCCACATAGTCGTCCATGTACAGATGGAGCAGGCGGTCTATGATCCACCACATAGTCGTCCATGTACAGATGGAGCAGGCGGTCTATGATCCGCCACATAGTCGTCCATGTACAGATGGAGCAGGCGGTCTATGATCCGCCACATAGTCATCCATGTACAGATGGAGCAGGCGGTCTATGATCCACCACATAGTCGTCCATGTACAGATGGAGCAGGCGGTCTATGATCCGCCACATAGTTGTCCATGTACAGATGGAGCAGGCGGTCTATGATCCGCCACATAGTTGTCCATGTACAGATGGAGCAGGCGGTCTATGATCCGCCACATAGTCGTCCATGTACAGATGGAGCAGGCGGTCTATGGCTGATCCGCCACATAGTCGTCCATGTACAGATGGAGCAGGCGGTCTATGATCCGCCACATAGTTGTCCATGTACAGATGGAGCAGGCGGTCTATGATCCGCCACATAGTCGTCCATGTACAGATGGAGCAGGCGGTCTATGATCCGCCACATAGTCGTCCATGTACAGATGGAGCAGGCGGTCTATGATCCGCCACATAGTCGTCCATGTACAGATGGAGCAGGCGGTCTATGATCCGCCACATAGTTGTCCATGTACAGATGGAGCAGGCGGTCTATGATCCGCCACATAGTCGTCCATGTACAGATGGAGCAGGCGGTCTATGATCCGCCACATAGTCGTCCATGTACAGATGGAGCAGGCGGTCTATGATCCGCCACATAGTTGTCCATGTACAGATGGAGCAGGCGGTCTATGATCCGCCACATAGTCGTCCATGTACAGATGGAGCAGGCGGTCTATGATCCACCACATAGTTGTCCATGTACAGATGGAGCAGGCGGTCTATGATCCGCCACATAGTCGTCCATGTACAGATGGAGCAGGCGGTCTATGATCCACCACATAGTCGTCCATGTACAGATGGAGCAGGCGGTCTATGATCCGCCACATAGTCATCCATGTACAGATGGAGCAGGCGGTCTATGATCCACCACATAGTCGTCCATGTACAGATGGAGCAGGCGGTCTATGATCCGCCACATAGTCGTCCATGTACAGATGGAGCAGGCGGTCTATGATCCACCACATAGTCGTCCATGTACAGATGGAGCAGGCGGTCTATGATCCGCCACATAGTCGTCCATGTACAGATGGAGCAGGCGGTCTATGATCCACCACATAGTTGTCCATGTACAGATGGAGCAGGCGGTCTATGATCCGCCACATAGTCGTCCATGTACAGATGGAGCAGGCGGTCTATGATCCGCCACATAGTCGTCCATGTACAGATGGAGCAGGCGGTCTATGATCCGCCACATAGTTGTCCATGTACAGATGGAGCAGGCGGTCTATGATCCGCCACATAGTCGTCCATGTACAGATGGAGCAGGCGGTCTATGATCCACCACATAGTCGTCCATGTACAGATGGAGCAGGCGGTCTATGATCCGCCACATAGTTGTCCATGTACAGATGGAGCAGGCGGTCTATGATCCGCCACATAGTCGTCCATGTACAGATGGAGCAGGCGGTCTATGATCCGCCACATAGTCGTCCATGTACAGATGGAGCAGGCGGTCTATGATCCGCCACATAGTCATCCATGTACAGATGGAGCAGGCGGTCTATGATCCGCCACATAGTCGTCCATGTACAGATGGAGCAGGCGGTCTATGATCCGCCACATAGTCGTCCATGTACAGATGGAGCAGGCGGTCTATGATCCGCCACATAGTCGTCCATGTACAGATGGAGCAGGCGGTCTATGATCCGCCACATAGTCGTCCATGTACAGATGGAGCAGGCGGTCTATGATCCGCCACATAGTCGTCCATGTACAGATGGAGCAGGCGGTCTATGATCCACCACATAGTTGTCCATGTACAGATGGAGCAGGCGGTCTATGATCCGCCACATAGTCGTCCATGTACAGATGGAGCAGGCGGTCTATGATCCACCACATAGTCGTCCATGTACAGATGGAGCAGGCGGTCTATGATCCGCCACATAGTTGTCCATGTACAGATGGAGCAGGCGGTCTATGATCCGCCACATAGTCGTCCATGTACAGATGGAGCAGGCGGTCTATGATCCGCCACATAGTCGTCCATGTACAGATGGAGCAGGCGGTCCATGATCCGCCACATAGTCGTCCATGTACAGATGGAGCAGGCGGTCTATGATCCGCCACATAGTTGTCCATGTACAGATGGAGCAGGCGGTCTATGATCCGCCACATAGTCGTCCATGTACAGATGGAGCAGGCGGTCTATGATCCACCACATAGTCGTCCATGTACAGATGGAGCAGGCGGTCTATGATCCGCCACATAGTCGTCCATGTACAGATGGAGCAGGCGGTCTATGATCCGCCACATAGTCGTCCATGTACAGATGGAGCAGGCGGTCTATGATCCGCCACATAGTTGTCCATGTACAGATGGAGCAGGCGGTCTATGATCCACCACATAGTCGTCCATGTACAGATGGAGCAGGCGGTCTATGATCCGCCACATAGTCGTCCATGTACAGATGGAGCAGGCGGTCTATGATCCGCCACATAGTGCTGTCAGATGGGCGGGGCGGTCTATGATCCGCCACATAGTCGTCCATGTACAGATGGAGCAGGCGGTCTATGATCCGCCACATAGTCGTCCATGTACAGATGGAGCAGGCGGTCTATGATCCGCCACATAGTCGTCCATGTACAGATGGAGCAGGCGGTCTATGATCCGCCACATAGTCGTCCATGTACAGATGGAGCAGGCGGTCTATGATCCACCACATAGTCGTCCATGTACAGATGGAGCAGGCGGTCTATGATCCGCCACATAGTTGTCCATGTACAGATGGAGCAGGCGGTCTATGATCCGCCACATAGTCGTCCATGTACAGATGGAGCAGGCGGTCTATGATCCGCCACATAGTCGTCCATGTACAGATGGAGCAGGCGGTCTATGATCCGCCACATAGTCGTCCATGTACAGATGGAGCAGGCGGTCTATGATCCGCCACATAGTCGTCCATGTACAGATGGAGCAGGCGGTCTATGATCCGCCACATAGTCGTCCATGTACAGATGGAGCAGGCGGTCTATGATCCGCCACATAGTCGTCCATGTACAGATGGAGCAGGCGGTCTATGATCCGCCACATAGTCGTCCATGTACAGATGGAGCAGGCGGTCTATGATCCACCACATAGTTGTCCATGTACAGATGGAGCAGGCGGTCTATGATCCGCCACATAGTCGTCCATGTACAGATGGAGCAGGCGGTCTATGATCCACCACATAGTCATCCATGTACAGATGGAGCAGGCGGTCTATGATCCGCCACATAGTCGTCCATGTACAGATGGAGCAGGCGGTCTATGATCCACCACATAGTCGTCCATGTACAGATGGAGCAGGCGGTCTATGATCCGCCACATAGTCGTCCATGTACAGATGGAGCAGGCGGTCTATGATCCGCCACATAGTCGTCCATGTACAGATGGAGCAGGCGGTCTATGATCCGCCACATAGTTGTCCATGTACAGATGGAGCAGGCGGTCTATGATCCACCACATAGTCGTCCATGTACAGATGGAGCAGGCGGTCTATGATCCGCCACATAGTCGTCCATGTACAGATGGAGCAGGCGGTCTATGATCCGCCACATAGTTGTCCATGTACAGATGGAGCAGGCGGTCTATGATCCGCCACATAGTCGTCCATGTACAGATGGAGCAGGCGGTCTATGATCCGCCACATAGTCGTCCATGTACAGATGGAGCAGGCGGTCTATGATCCGCCACATAGTCGTCCATGTACAGATGGAGCAGGCGGTCTATGATCCGCCACATAGTTGTCCATGTACAGATGGAGCAGGCGGTCTATGATCCGCCACATAGTCGTCCATGTACAGATGGAGCAGGCGGTCTATGATCCACCACATAGTTGTCCATGTACAGATGGAGCAGGCGGTCTATGATCCGCCACATAGTCGTCCATGTACAGATGGAGCAGGCGGTCTATGATCCGCCACATAGTCGTCCATGTACAGATGGAGCAGGCGGTCTATGATCCGCCACATAGTCGTCCATGTACAGATGGAGCAGGCGGTCTATGATCCACCACATAGTCGTCCATGTACAGATGGAGCAGGCGGTCTATGATCCGCCACATAGTCGTCCATGTACAGATGGAGCAGGCGGTCTATGATCCGCCACATAGTCGTCCATGTACAGATGGAGCAGGCGGTCTATGATCCGCCACATAGTTGTCCATGTACAGATGGAGCAGGCGGTCTATGATCCGCCACATAGTCGTCCATGTACAGATGGAGCAGGCGGTCTATGATCCACCACATAGTCGTCCATGTACAGATGGAGCAGGCGGTCTATGATCCGCCACATAGTCGTCCATGTACAGATGGAGCAGGCGGTCTATGATCCACCACATAGTCGTCCATGTACAGATGGAGCAGGCGGTCTATGATCCGCCACATAGTTGTCCATGTACAGATGGAGCAGGCGGTCTATGATCCGCCACATAGTCGTCCATGTACAGATGGAGCAGGCGGTCTATGATCCGCCACATAGTTGTCCATGTACAGATGGAGCAGGCGGTCTATGATCCGCCACATAGTCGTCCATGTACAGATGGAGCAGGCGGTCTATGATCCACCACATAGTCGTCCATGTACAGATGGAGCAGGCGGTCTATGATCCGCCACATAGTCGTCCATGTACAGATGGAGCAGGCGGTCTATGATCCACCACATAGTTGTCCATGTACAGATGGAGCAGGCGGTCTATGATCCGCCACATAGTCGTCCATGTACAGATGGAGCAGGCGGTCTATGATCCGCCACATAGTCGTCCATGTACAGATGGAGCAGGCGGTCTATGATCCGCCACATAGTCATCCATGTACAGATGGAGCAGGCGGTCTATGATCCGCCACATAGTCATCCATGTACAGATGGAGCAGGCGGTCTATGATCCACCACATAGTTGTCCATGTACAGATGGAGCAGGCGGTCTATGATCCGCCACATAGTCGTCCATGTACAGATGGAGCAGGCGGTCTATGATCCACCACATAGTCGTCCATGTACAGATGGAGCAGGCGGTCTATGATCCGCCACATAGTCATCCATGTACAGATGGAGCAGGCGGTCTATGATCCACCACATAGTCGTCCATGTACAGATGGAGCAGGCGGTCTATGATCCGCCACATAGTCGTCCATGTACAGATGGAGCAGGCGGTCTATGATCCGCCACATAGTCGTCCATGTACAGATGGAGCAGGCGGTCTATGATCCGCCACATAGTCGTCCATGTACAGATGGAGCAGGCGGTCTATGATCCGCCACATAGTTGTCCATGTACAGATGGAGCAGGCGGTCTATGATCCGCCACATAGTCGTCCATGTACAGATGGAGCAGGCGGTCTATGATCCGCCACATAGTCGTCCATGTACAGATGGAGCAGGCGGTCTATGATCCGCCACATAGTCGTCCATGTACAGATGGAGCAGGCGGTCTATGATCCGCCACATAGTCGTCCATGTACAGATGGAGCAGGCGGTCTATGATCCGCCACATAGTCATCCATGTACAGATGGAGCAGGCGGTCTATGATCCACCACATAGTTGTCCATGTACAGATGGAGCAGGCGGTCTATGATCCGCCACATAGTCGTCCATGTACAGATGGAGCAGGCGGTCTATGATCCACCACATAGTCGTCCATGTACAGATGGAGCAGGCGGTCTATGATCCGCCACATAGTCATCCATGTACAGATGGAGCAGGCGGTCTATGATCCGCCACATAGTCATCCATGTACAGATGGAGCAGGCGGTCTATGATCCACCACATAGTTGTCCATGTACAGATGGAGCAGGCGGTCTATGATCCGCCACATAGTCGTCCATGTACAGATGGAGCAGGCGGTCTATGATCCACCACATAGTCGTCCATGTACAGATGGAGCAGGCGGTCTATGATCCGCCACATAGTCGTCCATGTACAGATGGAGCAGGCGGTCTATGATCCGCCACATAGTTGTCCATGTACAGATGGAGCAGGCGGTCTATGATCCGCCACATAGTCGTCCATGTACAGATGGAGCAGGCGGTCTATGATCCGCCACATAGTTGTCCATGTACAGATGGAGCAGGCGGTCTATGATCCGCCACATAGTCGTCCATGTACAGATGGAGCAGGCGGTCTATGATCCACCACATAGTCGTCCATGTACAGATGGAGCAGGCGGTCTATGATCCGCCACATAGTCGTCCATGTACAGATGGAGCAGGCGGTCTATGATCCGCCACATAGTTGTCCATGTACAGATGGAGCAGGCGGTCTATGATCCGCCACATAGTCGTCCATGTACAGATGGAGCAGGCGGTCTATGATCCGCCACATAGTCGTCCATGTACAGATGGAGCAGGCGGTCTATGATCCGCCACATAGTCGTCCATGTACAGATGGAGCAGGCGGTCTATGATCCGCCACATAGTTGTCCATGTACAGATGGAGCAGGCGGTCTATGATCCGCCACATAGTCGTCCATGTACAGATGGAGCAGGCGGTCTATGATCCGCCACATAGTCGTCCATGTACAGATGGAGCAGGCGGTCTATGATCCGCCACATAGTTGTCCATGTACAGATGGAGCAGGCGGTCTATGATCCACCACATAGTCGTCCATGTACAGATGGAGCAGGCGGTCTATGATCCGCCACATAGTTGTCCATGTACAGATGGAGCAGGCGGTCTATGATCCGCCACATAGTCGTCCATGTACAGATGGAGCAGGCGGTCTATGATCCGGCCACATGTTGTCCATGTACAGATGGAGCAGGCGGTCTATGATCCGCCACATAGTCGTCCATGTACAGATGGAGCAGGCGGTCTATGATCCGCCACATAGTCGTCCATGTACAGATGGAGCAGGCGGTCTATGATCCGCCACATAGTTGTCCATGTACAGATGGAGCAGGCGGTCTATGATCCGCCACATAGTCGTCCATGTACAGATGGAGCAGGCGGTCTATGATCCACCACATAGTCGTCCATGTACAGATGGAGCAGGCGGTCTATGATCCGCCACATAGTCGTCCATGTACAGATGGAGCAGGCGGTCTATGATCCGCCACATAGTTGTCCATGTACAGATGGAGCAGGCGGTCTATGATCCGCCACATAGTCTGTCCATGTACAGATGGAGCAGGCGGTCTATGATCCGCCACATAGTCGTCCATGTACAGATGGAGCAGGCGGTCTATGATCCGCCACATAGTCGTCCATGTACAGATGGAGCAGGCGGTCTATGATCCGCCACATAGTCGTCCATGTACAGATGGAGCAGGCGGTCTATGATCCCATGTCCCATGTACAGATGGAGCAGGCGGTCTATGATCCGCCACATAGTCGTCCATGTACAGATGGAGCAGGCGGTCTATGATCCGCCACATAGTCGTCCATGTACAGATGGAGCAGGCGGTCTATGATCCGCCACATAGTGTCCATGTACAGATGGAGCAGGCGGTCTATGATCCGCCACATAGTCGTCCATGTACAGATGGAGCAGGCGGTCTATGATCCGCCACATAGTCGTCCATGTACAGATGGAGCAGGCGGTCTATGATCCGCCACATAGTTGTCCATGTACAGATGGAGCAGGCGGTCTATGATCCGCCACATAGTCGTCCATGTACAGATGGAGCAGGCGGTCTATGATCCGCCACATAGTCGTCCATGTACAGATGGAGCAGGCGGTCTATGATCCGCCACATAGTCGTCCATGTACAGATGGAGCAGGCGGTCTATGATCCGCCACATAGTCGTCCATGTACAGATGGAGCAGGCGGTCTATGATCCGCCACATAGTCGTCCATGTACAGATGGAGCAGGCGGTCTATGATCCGCCACATAGTCGTCCATGTACAGATGGAGCAGGCGGTCTATGATCCGCCACATAGTCGTCCATGTACAGATGGAGCAGGCGGTCTATGATCCACCACATAGTCGTCCATGTACAGATGGAGCAGGCGGTCTATGATCCGCCACATAGTCGTCCATGTACAGATGGAGCAGGCGGTCTATGATCCGCCACATAGTCGTCCATGTACAGATGGAGCAGGCGGTCTATGATCCGCCACATAGTTGTCCATGTACAGATGGAGCAGGCGGTCTATGATCCGCCACATAGTCGTCCATGTACAGATGGAGCAGGCGGTCTATGATCCGCCACATAGTTGTCCATGTACAGATGGAGCAGGCGGTCTATGATCCGCCACATAGTCGTCCATGTACAGATGGAGCAGGCGGTCTATGATCCGCCACATAGTTGTCCATGTACAGATGGAGCAGGCGGTCTATGATCCGCCACATAGTCGTCCATGTACAGATGGAGCAGGCGGTCTATGATCCGCCACATAGTCGTCCATGTACAGATGGAGCAGGCGGTCTATGATCCGCCACATAGTCGTCCATGTACAGATGGAGCAGGCGGTCTATGATCCGCCACATAGTCGTCCATGTACAGATGGAGCAGGCGGTCTATGATCCGCCACATAGTCGTCCATGTACAGATGGAGCAGGCGGTCTATGATCCACCACATAGTTGTCCATGTACAGATGGAGCAGGCGGTCTATGATCCGCCACATAGTCGTCCATGTACAGATGGAGCAGGCGGTCTATGATCCACCACATAGTCGTCCATGTACAGATGGAGCAGGCGGTCTATGATCCGCCACATAGTCGTCCATGTACAGATGGAGCAGGCGGTCTATGATCCACCACATAGTCGTCCATGTACAGATGGAGCAGGCGGTCTATGATCCGCCACATAGTCGTCCATGTACAGATGGAGCAGGCGGTCTATGATCCACCACATAGTCGTCCATGTACAGATGGAGCAGGCGGTCTATGATCCGCCACATAGTCGTCCATGTACAGATGGAGCAGGCGGTCTATGATCCGCCACATAGTCGTCCATGTACAGATGGAGCAGGCGGTCTATGATCCACCACATAGTCGTCCATGTACAGATGGAGCAGGCGGTCTATGATCCGCCACATAGTCGTCCATGTACAGATGGAGCAGGCGGTCTATGATCCGCCACATAGTCGTCCATGTACAGATGGAGCAGGCGGTCTATGATCCGCCACATAGTTGTCCATGTACAGATGGAGCAGGCGGTCTATGATCCGCCACATAGTCGTCCATGTACAGATGGAGCAGGCGGTCTATGATCCGCCACATAGTCGTCCATGTACAGATGGAGCAGGCGGTCTATGATCCGCCACATAGTTGTCCATGTACAGATGGAGCAGGCGGTCTATGATCCGCCACATAGTCGTCCATGTACAGATGGAGCAGGCGGTCTATGATCCCACGTGTCCCATGTCAGATGGAGCAGGCGGTCTATGATCCGCCACATAGTCGTCCATGTACAGATGGAGCAGGCGGTCTATGATCCGCCACATAGTCGTCCATGTACAGATGGAGCAGGCGGTCTATGATCCGCCACATAGTCGTCCATGTACAGATGGAGCAGGCGGTCTATGATCCGCCACATAGTTGTCCATGTACAGATGGAGCAGGCGGTCTATGATCCGCCACATAGTCGTCCATGTACAGATGGAGCAGGCGGTCTATGATCCGCCACATAGTCGTCCATGTACAGATGGAGCAGGCGGTCTATGATCCACCACATAGTCGTCCATGTACAGATGGAGCAGGCGGTCTATGATCCGCCACATAGTCGTCCATGTACAGATGGAGCAGGCGGTCTATGATCCGCCACATAGTCGTCCATGTACAGATGGAGCAGGCGGTCTATGATCCGCCACATAGTCGTCCATGTACAGATGGAGCAGGCGGTCTATGATCCGCCACATAGTTGTCCATGTACAGATGGAGCAGGCGGTCTATGATCCGCCACATAGTCGTCCATGTACAGATGGAGCAGGCGGTCTATGATCCGCCACATAGTTGTCCATGTACAGATGGAGCAGGCGGTCTATGATCCGCCACATAGTCGTCCATGTACAGATGGAGCAGGCGGTCTATGATCCGCCACATAGTCGTCCATGTACAGATGGAGCAGGCGGTCTATGATCCGCCACATAGTCGTCCATGTACAGATGGAGCAGGCGGTCTATGATCCACCACATAGTCGTCCATGTACAGATGGAGCAGGCGGTCTATGATCCGCCACATAGTCGTCCATGTACAGATGGAGCAGGCGGTCTATGATCCGCCACATAGTCGTCCATGTACAGATGGAGCAGGCGGTCTATGATCCGCCACATAGTCGTCCATGTACAGATGGAGCAGGCGGTCTATGATCCACCACATAGTTGTCCATGTACAGATGGAGCAGGCGGTCTATGATCCGCCACATAGTCGTCCATGTACAGATGGAGCAGGCGGTCTATGATCCGCCACATAGTCGTCCATGTACAGATGGAGCAGGCGGTCTATGATCCGCCACATAGTCGTCCATGTACAGATGGAGCAGGCGGTCTATGATCCGCCACATAGTTGTCCATGTACAGATGGAGCAGGCGGTCTATGATCCGCCACATAGTCGTCCATGTACAGATGGAGCAGGCGGTCTATGATCCGCCACATAGTCGTCCATGTACAGATGGAGCAGGCGGTCTATGATCCGCCACATAGTCGTCCATGTACAGATGGAGCAGGCGGTCTATGATCCACCACATAGTCATCCATGTACAGATGGAGCAGGCGGTCTATGATCCGCCACATAGTCGTCCATGTACAGATGGAGCAGGCGGTCTATGATCCGCCACATAGTCGTCCATGTACAGATGGAGCAGGCGGTCTATGATCCGCCACATAGTCGTCCATGTACAGATGGAGCAGGCGGTCTATGATCCGCCACATAGTCATCCATGTACAGATGGAGCAGGCGGTCTATGATCCGCCACATAGTTGTCCATGTACAGATGGAGCAGGCGGTCTATGATCCGCCACATAGTCATCCATGTACAGATGGAGCAGGCGGTCTATGATCCGCCACATAGTTGTCCATGTACAGATGGAGCAGGCGGTCTATGATCCGCCACATAGTCGTCCATGTACAGATGGAGCAGGCGGTCTATGATCCACCACATAGTCATCCATGTACAGATGGAGCAGGCGGTCTATGATCCACCACATAGTCGTCCATGTACAGATGGAGCAGGCGGTCTATGATCCGCCACATAGTTGTCCATGTACAGATGGAGCAGGCGGTCTATGATCCGCCACATAGTCGTCCATGTACAGATGGAGCAGGCGGTCTATGATCCGCCACATAGTCGTCCATGTACAGATGGAGCAGGCGGTCTATGATCCACCACATAGTTGTCCATGTACAGATGGAGCAGGCGGTCTATGATCCGCCACATAGTCGTCCATGTACAGATGGAGCAGGCGGTCTATGATCCACCACATAGTCGTCCATGTACAGATGGAGCAGGCGGTCTATGATCCGCCACATAGTCGTCCATGTACAGATGGAGCAGGCGGTCTATGATCCGCCACATAGTCGTCCATGTACAGATGGAGCAGGCGGTCTATGATCCGCCACATAGTCGTCCATGTACAGATGGAGCAGGCGGTCTATGATCCGCCACATAGTTGTCCATGTACAGATGGAGCAGGCGGTCTATGATCCGCCACATAGTCGTCCATGTACAGATGGAGCAGGCGGTCTATGATCCGCCACATAGTCGTCCATGTACAGATGGAGCAGGCGGTCTATGATCCGCCACATAGTTGTCCATGTACAGATGGAGCAGGCGGTCTATGATCCGCCACATAGTCGTCCATGTACAGATGGAGCAGGCGGTCTATGATCCGCCACATAGTCGTCCATGTACAGATGGAGCAGGCGGTCTATGATCCGCCACATAGTTGTCCATGTACAGATGGAGCAGGCGGTCTATGATCCGCCACATAGTCGTCCATGTACAGATGGAGCAGGCGGTCTATGATCCACCACATAGTCGTCCATGTACAGATGGAGCAGGCGGTCTATGATCCGCCACATAGTCGTCCATGTACAGATGGAGCAGGCGGTCTATGATCCGCCACATAGTTGTCCATGTACAGATGGAGCAGGCGGTCTATGATCCGCCACATAGTCGTCCATGTACAGATGGAGCAGGCGGTCTATGATCCGCCACATAGTCGTCCATGTACAGATGGAGCAGGCGGTCTATGATCCACCACATAGTTGTCCATGTACAGATGGAGCAGGCGGTCTATGATCCGCCACATAGTCGTCCATGTACAGATGGAGCAGGCGGTCTATGATCCGCCACATAGTTGTCCATGTACAGATGGAGCAGGCGGTCTATGATCCGCCACATAGTCGTCCATGTACAGATGGAGCAGGCGGTCTATGATCCGCCACATAGTTGTCCATGTACAGATGGAGCAGGCGGTCTATGATCCGCCACATAGTTGTCCATGTACAGATGGAGCAGGCGGTCTATGATCCACCACATAGTCGTCCATGTACAGATGGAGCAGGGGTCTATGAGTCCGCCACATAGTGTCCATGTACAGATGGAGCAGGCGGTCTATGATCCGCCACATAGTCATCCATGTACAGATGGAGCAGGCGGTCTATGATCCACCACATAGTTGTCCATGTACAGATGGAGCAGGCGGTCTATGATCCGCCACATAGTCGTCCATGTACAGATGGAGCAGGCGGTCTATGATCCACCACATAGTCATCCATGTACAGATGGAGCAGGCGGTCTATGATCCGCCACATAGTCGTCCATGTACAGATGGAGCAGGCGGTCTATGATCCACCACATAGTTGTCCATGTACAGATGGAGCAGGCGGTCTATGATCCGCCACATAGTCGTCCATGTACAGATGGAGCAGGCGGTCTATGATCCGCCACATAGTCGTCCATGTACAGATGGAGCAGGCGGTCTATGATCCGCCACATAGTCGTCCATGTACAGATGGAGCAGGCGGTCTATGATCCACCACATAGTTGTCCATGTACAGATGGAGCAGGCGGTCTATGATCCGCCACATAGTCGTCCATGTACAGATGGAGCAGGCGGTCTATGATCCACCACATAGTCGTCCATGTACAGATGGAGCAGGCGGTCTATGATCCGCCACATAGTCGTCCATGTACAGATGGAGCAGGCGGTCTATGATCCGCCACATAGTTGTCCATGTACAGATGGAGCAGGCGGTCTATGATCCGCCACATAGTTGTCCATGTACAGATGGAGCAGGCGGTCTATGATCCGCCACATAGTCGTCCATGTACAGATGGAGCAGGCGGTCTATGATCCACCACATAGTCATCCATGTACAGATGGAGCAGGCGGTCTATGATCCGCCACATAGTCGTCCATGTACAGATGGAGCAGGCGGTCTATGATCCACCACATAGTTGTCCATGTACAGATGGAGCAGGCGGTCTATGATCCGCCACATAGTCGTCCATGTACAGATGGAGCAGGCGGTCTATGATCCACCACATAGTCGTCCATGTACAGATGGAGCAGGCGGTCTATGATCCACCACATAGTCATCCATGTACAGATGGAGCAGGCGGTCTATGATCCGCCACATAGTTGTCCATGTACAGATGGAGCAGGCGGTCTATGATCCGCCACATAGTCGTCCATGTACAGATGGAGCAGGCGGTCTATGATCCGCCACATAGTCATCCATGTACAGATGGAGCAGGCGGTCTATGATCCACCACATAGTTGTCCATGTACAGATGGAGCAGGCGGTCTATGATCCGCCACATAGTCGTCCATGTACAGATGGAGCAGGCGGTCTATGATCCGCCACATAGTCGTCCATGTACAGATGGAGCAGGCGGTCTATGATCCGCCACATAGTTGTCCATGTACAGATGGAGCAGGCGGTCTATGATCCACCACATAGTCGTCCATGTACAGATGGAGCAGGCGGTCTATGATCCGCCACATAGTTGTCCATGTACAGATGGAGCAGGCGGTCTATGATCCGCCACATAGTCGTCCATGTACAGATGGAGCAGGCGGTCTATGATCCGCCACATAGTCGTCCATGTACAGATGGAGCAGGCGGTCTATGATCCGCCACATAGTCGTCCATGTACAGATGGAGCAGGCGGTCTATGATCCGCCACATAGTCGTCCATGTACAGATGGAGCAGGCGGTCTATGATCCACCACATAGTCGTCCATGTACAGATGGAGCAGGCGGTCTATGATCCGCCACCCATAGTTGTCCATGTACAGATGGAGCAGGCGGTCTATGATCCGCCACATAGTCGTCCATGTACAGATGGAGCAGGCGGTCTATGATCCGCCACATAGTCGTCCATGTACAGATGGAGCAGGCGGTCTATGATCCGCCACATAGTCGTCCATGTACAGATGGAGCAGGCGGTCTATGATCCACCACATAGTTGTCCATGTACAGATGGAGCAGGCGGTCTATGATCCGCCACATAGTCGTCCATGTACAGATGGAGCAGGCGGTCTATGATCCGCCACATAGTCGTCCATGTACAGATGGAGCAGGCGGTCTATGATCCGCCACATAGTCGTCCATGTACAGATGGAGCAGGCGGTCTATGATCCGCCACATAGTCGTCCATGTACAGATGGAGCAGGCGGTCTATGATCCGCCACATAGTCGTCCATGTACAGATGGAGCAGGCGGTCTATGATCCGCCACATAGTCGTCCATGTACAGATGGAGCAGGCGGTCTATGATCCGCCACATAGTCGTCCATGTACAGATGGAGCAGGCGGTCTATGATCCAGCCACATAGTCGTCCATGTACAGATGGAGCAGGCGGTCTATGATCCGCCACATAGTTGTCCATGTACAGATGGAGCAGGCGGTCTATGATCCACCACATAGTCGTCCATGTACAGATGGAGCAGGCGGTCTATGATCCGCCACATAGTTGTCCATGTACAGATGGAGCAGGCGGTCTATGATCCGCCACATAGTCGTCCATGTACAGATGGAGCAGGCGGTCTATGATCCACCACATAGTTGTCCATGTACAGATGGAGCAGGCGGTCTATGATCCGCCACATAGTCGTCCATGTACAGATGGAGCAGGCGGTCTATGATCCACCACATAGTCGTCCATGTACAGATGGAGCAGGCGGTCTATGATCCGCCACATAGTCGTCCATGTACAGATGGAGCAGGCGGTCTATGATCCACCACATAGTTGTCCATGTACAGATGGAGCAGGCGGTCTATGATCCGCCACATAGTCGTCCATGTACAGATGGAGCAGGCGGTCTATGATCCACCACATAGTCGTCCATGTACAGATGGAGCAGGCGGTCTATGATCCGCCACATAGTCGTCCATGTACAGATGGAGCAGGCGGTCTATGATCCGCCACATAGTCGTCCATGTACAGATGGAGCAGGCGGTCTATGATCCGCCACATAGTCGTCCATGTACAGATGGAGCAGGCGGTCTATGATCCGCCACATAGTCGTCCATGTACAGATGGAGCAGGCGGTCTATGATCCGCCACATAGTTGTCCATGTACAGATGGAGCAGGCGGTCTATGATCCGCCACATAGTCGTCCATGTACAGATGGAGCAGGCGGTCTATGATCCGCCACATAGTTGTCCATGTACAGATGGAGCAGGCGGTCTATGATCCGCCACATAGTCGTCCATGTACAGATGGAGCAGGCGGTCTATGATCCACCACATAGTTGTCCATGTACAGATGGAGCAGGCGGTCTATGATCCGCCACATAGTCGTCCATGTACAGATGGAGCAGGCGGTCTATGATCCACCACATAGTCGTCCATGTACAGATGGAGCAGGCGGTCTATGATCCGCCACATAGTCGTCCATGTACAGATGGAGCAGGCGGTCTATGATCCGCCACATAGTTGTCCATGTACAGATGGAGCAGGCGGTCTATGATCCGCCACATAGTCGTCCATGTACAGATGGAGCAGGCGGTCTATGATCCGCCACATAGTCGTCCATGTACAGATGGAGCAGGCGGTCTATGATCCGCCACATAGTCGTCCATGTACAGATGGAGCAGGCGGTCTATGATCCGCCACATAGTCGTCCATGTACAGATGGAGCAGGCGGTCTATGATCCGCCACATAGTCGTCCATGTACAGATGGAGCAGGCGGTCTATGATCCGCCACATAGTCGTCCATGTACAGATGGAGCAGGCGGTCTATGATCCGCCACATAGTCGTCCATGTACAGATGGAGCAGGCGGTCTATGATCCGCCACATAGTCGTCCATGTACAGATGGAGCAGGCGGTCTATGATCCGCCACATAGTCGTCCATGTACAGATGGAGCAGGCGGTCTATGATCCGCCACATAGTTGTCCATGTACAGATGGAGCAGGCGGTCTATGATCCACCACATAGTCGTCCATGTACAGATGGAGCAGGCGGTCTATGATCCGCCACATAGTTGTCCATGTACAGATGGAGCAGGCGGTCTATGATCCGCCACATAGTCGTCCATGTACAGATGGAGCAGGCGGTCTATGATCCGCCACATAGTCGTCCATGTACAGATGGAGCAGGCGGTCTATGATCCGCCACATAGTCGTCCATGTACAGATGGAGCAGGCGGTCTATGATCCGCCACATAGTCGTCCATGTACAGATGGAGCAGGCGGTCTATGATCCGCCACATAGTCGTCCATGTACAGATGGAGCAGGCGGTCTATGATCCGCCACATAGTCGTCCATGTACAGATGGAGCAGGCGGTCTATGATCCGCCACATAGTCGTCCATGTACAGATGGAGCAGGCGGTCTATGATCCGCCACATAGTTGTCCATGTACAGATGGAGCAGGCGGTCTATGATCCGCCACATAGTTGTCCATGTACAGATGGAGCAGGCGGTCTATGATCCACCACATAGTTGTCCATGTACAGATGGAGCAGGCGGTCTATGATCCGCCACATAGTCGTCCATGTACAGATGGAGCAGGCGGTCTATGATCCGCCACATAGTCGTCCATGTACAGATGGAGCAGGCGGTCTATGATCCGCCACATAGTCGTCCATGTACAGATGGAGCAGGCGGTCTATGATCCGCCACATAGTCGTCCATGTACAGATGGAGCAGGCGGTCTATGATCCGCCACATAGTCGTCCATGTACAGATGGAGCAGGCGGTCTATGATCCGCCACATAGTTGTCCATGTACAGATGGAGCAGGCGGTCTATGATCCGCCACATAGTCGTCCATGTACAGATGGAGCAGGCGGTCTATGATCCACCACATAGTTGTCCATGTACAGATGGAGCAGGCGGTCTATGATCCGCCACATAGTCGTCCATGTACAGATGGAGCAGGCGGTCTATGATCCGCCACATAGTCGTCCATGTACAGATGGAGCAGGCGGTCTATGATCCGCCACATAGTCGTCCATGTACAGATGGAGCAGGCGGTCTATGATCCGCCACATAGTTGTCCATGTACAGATGGAGCAGGCGGTCTATGATCCGCCACATAGTCGTCCATGTACAGATGGAGCAGGCGGTCTATGATCCACCACATAGTTGTCCATGTACAGATGGAGCAGGCGGTCTATGATCCACCACATAGTCGTCCATGTACAGATGGAGCAGGCGGTCTATGATCCGCCACATAGTCGTCCATGTACAGATGGAGCAGGCGGTCTATGATCCGCCACATAGTCGTCCATGTACAGATGGAGCAGGCGGTCTATGATCCGCCACATAGTCGTCCATGTACAGATGGAGCAGGCGGTCTATGATCCGCCACATAGTTGTCCATGTACAGATGGAGCAGGCGGTCTATGATCCGCCACATAGTCGTCCATGTACAGATGGAGCAGGCGGTCTATGATCCGCCACATAGTTGTCCATGTACAGATGGAGCAGGCGGTCTATGATCCGCCACATAGTCGTCCATGTACAGATGGAGCAGGCGGTCTATGATCCACCACATAGTTGTCCATGTACAGATGGAGCAGGCGGTCTATGATCCGCCACATAGTCGTCCATGTACAGATGGAGCAGGCGGTCTATGATCCGCCACATAGTCGTCCATGTACAGATGGAGCAGGCGGTCTATGATCCGCCACATAGTCATCCATGTACAGATGGAGCAGGCGGTCTATGATCCACCACATAGTTGTCCATGTACAGATGGAGCAGGCGGTCTATGATCCGCCACATAGTCGTCCATGTACAGATGGAGCAGGCGGTCTATGATCCGCCACATAGTCATCCATGTACAGATGGAGCAGGCGGTCTATGATCCGCCACATAGTCGTCCATGTACAGATGGAGCAGGCGGTCTATGATCCGCCACATAGTTGTCCATGTACAGATGGAGCAGGCGGTCTATGATCCGCCACATAGTCGTCCATGTACAGATGGAGCAGGCGGTCTATGATCCGCCACATAGTCGTCCATGTACAGATGGAGCAGGCGGTCTATGATCCACCACATAGTTGTCCATGTACAGATGGAGCAGGCGGTCTATGATCCGCCACATAGTCGTCCATGTACAGATGGAGCAGGCGGTCTATGATCCGCCACATAGTCGTCCATGTACAGATGGAGCAGGCGGTCTATGATCCGCCACATAGTCGTCCATGTACAGATGGAGCAGGCGGTCTATGATCCACCACATAGTCGTCCATGTACAGATGGAGCAGGCGGTCTATGATCCGCCACATAGTCGTCCATGTACAGATGGAGCAGGCGGTCTATGATCCGCCACATAGTCGTCCATGTACAGATGGAGCAGGCGGTCTATGATCCGCCACATAGTTGTCCATGTACAGATGGAGCAGGCGGTCTATGATCCGCCACATAGTCGTCCATGTACAGATGGAGCAGGCGGTCTATGATCCGCCACATAGTTGTCCATGTACAGATGGAGCAGGCGGTCTATGATCCGCCACATAGTCGTCCATGTACAGATGGAGCAGGCGGTCTATGATCCACCACATAGTCGTCCATGTACAGATGGAGCAGGCGGTCTATGATCCGCCACATAGTCGTCCATGTACAGATGGAGCAGGCGGTCTATGATCCGCCACATAGTCGTCCATGTACAGATGGAGCAGGCGGTCTATGATCCGCCACATAGTCGTCCATGTACAGATGGAGCAGGCGGTCTATGATCCGCCACATAGTTGTCCATGTACAGATGGAGCAGGCGGTCTATGATCCGCCACATAGTCGTCCATGTACAGATGGAGCAGGCGGTCTATGATCCGCCACATAGTTGTCCATGTACAGATGGAGCAGGCGGTCTATGATCCGCCACATAGTCGTCCATGTACAGATGGAGCAGGCGGTCTATGATCCGCCACATAGTCGTCCATGTACAGATGGAGCAGGCGGTCTATGATCCGCCACATAGTTGTCCATGTACAGATGGAGCAGGCGGTCTATGATCCGCCACATAGTCGTCCATGTACAGATGGAGCAGGCGGTCTATGATCCGCCACATAGTCGTCCATGTACAGATGGAGCAGGCGGTCTATGATCCACCACATAGTCGTCCATGTACAGATGGAGCAGGCGGTCTATGATCCGCCACATAGTCGTCCATGTACAGATGGAGCAGGCGGTCTATGATCCGCCACATAGTCGTCCATGTACAGATGGAGCAGGCGGTCTATGATCCGCCACATAGTCGTCCATGTACAGATGGAGCAGGCGGTCTATGATCCGCCACATAGTCGTCCATGTACAGATGGAGCAGGCGGTCTATGATCCGCCACATAGTCGTCCATGTACAGATGGAGCAGGCGGTCTATGATCCGCCACATAGTCGTCCATGTACAGATGGAGCAGGCGGTCTATGATCCGCCACATAGTTGTCCATGTACAGATGGAGCAGGCGGTCTATGATCCGCCACATAGTCGTCCATGTACAGATGGAGCAGGCGGTCTATGATCCGCCACATAGTCGTCCATGTACAGATGGAGCAGGCGGTCTATGATCCGCCACATAGTTGTCCATGTACAGATGGAGCAGGCGGTCTATGATCCGCCACATAGTCGTCCATGTACAGATGGAGCAGGCGGTCTATGATCCACCACATAGTCATCCATGTACAGATGGAGCAGGCGGTCTATGATCCGCCACATAGTCATCCATGTACAGATGGAGCAGGCGGTCTATGATCCGCCACATAGTCGTCCATGTACAGATGGAGCAGGCGGTCTATGATCCGCCACATAGTCGTCCATGTACAGATGGAGCAGGCGGTCTATGATCCGCCACATAGTTGTCCATGTACAGATGGAGCAGGCGGTCTATGATCCACCACATAGTCGTCCATGTACAGATGGAGCAGGCGGTCTATGATCCGCCACATAGTCGTCCATGTACAGATGGAGCAGGCGGTCTATGATCCACCACATAGTCGTCCATGTACAGATGGAGCAGGCGGTCTATGATCCGCCACATAGTCGTCCATGTACAGATGGAGCAGGCGGTCTATGATCCACCACATAGTTGTCCATGTACAGATGGAGCAGGCGGTCTATGATCCGCCACATAGTCGTCCATGTACAGATGGAGCAGGCGGTCTATGATCCGCCACATAGTTGTCCATGTACAGATGGAGCAGGCGGTCTATGATCCGCCACATAGTCGTCCATGTACAGATGGAGCAGGCGGTCTATGATCCGCCACATAGTCATCCATGTACAGATGGAGCAGGCGGTCTATGATCCACCACATAGTTGTCCATGTACAGATGGAGCAGGCGGTCTATGATCCGCCACATAGTCGTCCATGTACAGATGGAGCAGGCGGTCTATGATCCACCACATAGTCGTCCATGTACAGATGGAGCAGGCGGTCTATGATCCGCCACATAGTCATCCATGTACAGATGGAGCAGGCGGTCTATGATCCGCCACATAGTTGTCCATGTACAGATGGAGCAGGCGGTCTATGATCCGCCACATAGTCGTCCATGTACAGATGGAGCAGGCGGTCTATGATCCGCCACATAGTCGTCCATGTACAGATGGAGCAGGCGGTCTATGATCCGCCACATAGTCATCCATGTACAGATGGAGCAGGCGGTCTATGATCCACCACATAGTCGTCCATGTACAGATGGAGCAGGCGGTCTATGATCCGCCACATAGTTGTCCATGTACAGATGGAGCAGGCGGTCTATGATCCGCCACATAGTCGTCCATGTACAGATGGAGCAGGCGGTCTATGATCCGCCACATAGTCGTCCATGTACAGATGGAGCAGGCGGTCTATGATCCACCACATAGTTGTCCATGTACAGATGGAGCAGGCGGTCTATGATCCGCCACATAGTCGTCCATGTACAGATGGAGCAGGCGGTCTATGATCCGCCACATAGTCGTCCATGTACAGATGGAGCAGGCGGTCTATGATCCGCCACATAGTTGTCCATGTACAGATGGAGCAGGCGGTCTATGATCCGCCACATAGTCGTCCATGTACAGATGGAGCAGGCGGTCTATGATCCGCCACATAGTTGTCCATGTACAGATGGAGCAGGCGGTCTATGATCCGCCACATAGTCGTCCATGTACAGATGGAGCAGGCGGTCTATGATCCACCACATAGTCATCCATGTACAGATGGAGCAGGCGGTCTATGATCCGCCACATAGTCGTCCATGTACAGATGGAGCAGGCGGTCTATGATCCACCACATAGTCGTCCATGTACAGATGGAGCAGGCGGTCTATGATCCGCCACATAGTCATCCATGTACAGATGGAGCAGGCGGTCTATGATCCACCACATAGTCATCCATGTACAGATGGAGCAGGCGGTCTATGATCCGCCACATAGTCGTCCATGTACAGATGGAGCAGGCGGTCTATGATCCGCCACATAGTCGTCCATGTACAGATGGAGCAGGCGGTCTATGATCCGCCACATAGTCGTCCATGTACAGATGGAGCAGGCGGTCTATGATCCACCACATAGTCATCCATGTACAGATGGAGCAGGCGGTCTATGATCCGCCACATAGTTGTCCATGTACAGATGGAGCAGGCGGTCTATGATCCGCCACATAGTCGTCCATGTACAGATGGAGCAGGCGGTCTATGATCCGCCACATAGTCGTCCATGTACAGATGGAGCAGGCGGTCTATGATCCGCCACATAGTTGTCCATGTACAGATGGAGCAGGCGGTCTATGATCCACCACATAGTCGTCCATGTACAGATGGAGCAGGCGGTTTATGATCCGCCACATAGTTGTCCATGTACAGATGGAGCAGGCGGTCTATGATCCGCCACATAGTCGTCCATGTACAGATGGAGCAGGCGGTCTATGATCCGCCACATAGTCGTCCATGTACAGATGGAGCAGGCGGTCTATGATCCGCCACATAGTCGTCCATGTACAGATGGAGCAGGCGGTCTATGATCCACCACATAGTTGTCCATGTACAGATGGAGCAGGCGGTCTATGATCCGCCACATAGTCGTCCATGTACAGATGGAGCAGGCGGTCTATGATCCGCCACATAGTCGTCCATGTACAGATGGAGCAGGCGGTCTATGATCCGCCACATAGTCATCCATGTACAGATGGAGCAGGCGGTCTATGATCCACCACATAGTTGTCCATGTACAGATGGAGCAGGCGGTCTATGATCCGCCACATAGTCGTCCATGTACAGATGGAGCAGGCGGTCTATGATCCACCACATAGTCGTCCATGTACAGATGGAGCAGGCGGTCTATGATCCGCCACATAGTCGTCCATGTACAGATGGAGCAGGCGGTCTATGATCCGCCACATAGTTGTCCATGTACAGATGGAGCAGGCGGTCTATGATCCGCCACATAGTCGTCCATGTACAGATGGAGCAGGCGGTCTATGATCCGCCACATAGTTGTCCATGTACAGATGGAGCAGGCGGTCTATGATCCGCCACATAGTCGTCCATGTACAGATGGAGCAGGCGGTCTATGATCCGCCACATAGTCGTCCATGTACAGATGGAGCAGGCGGTCTATGATCCGCCACATAGTCGTCCATGTACAGATGGAGCAGGCGGTCTATGATCCGCCACATAGTCGTCCATGTACAGATGGAGCAGGCGGTCTATGATCCGCCACATAGTCGTCCATGTACAGATGGAGCAGGCGGTCTATGATCCGCCACATAGTCGTCCATGTACAGATGGAGCAGGCGGTCTATGATCCGCCACATAGTTGTCCATGTACAGATGGAGCAGGCGGTCTATGATCCGCCACATAGTCGTCCATGTACAGATGGAGCAGGCGGTCTATGATCCGCCACATAGTCGTCCATGTACAGATGGAGCAGGCGGTCTATGATCCACCACATAGTTGTCCATGTACAGATGGAGCAGGCGGTCTATGATCCGCCACATAGTTGTCCATGTACAGATGGAGCAGGCGGTCTATGATCCGCCACATAGTCGTCCATGTACAGATGGAGCAGGCGGTCTATGATCCGCCACATAGTCGTCCATGTACAGATGGAGCAGGCGGTCTATGATCCGCCACATAGTCGTCCATGTACAGATGGAGCAGGCGGTCTATGATCCGCCACATAGTTGTCCATGTACAGATGGAGCAGGCGGTCTATGATCCGCCACATAGTCGTCCATGTACAGATGGAGCAGGCGGTCTATGATCCGCCACATAGTTGTCCATGTACAGATGGAGCAGGCGGTCTATGATCCGCCACATAGTCGTCCATGTACAGATGGAGCAGGCGGTCTATGATCCGCCACATAGTCGTCCATGTACAGATGGAGCAGGCGGTCTATGATCCGCCACATAGTCGTCCATGTACAGATGGAGCAGGCGGTCTATGATCCGCCACATAGTTGTCCATGTACAGATGGAGCAGGCGGTCTATGATCCGCCACATAGTCGTCCATGTACAGATGGAGCAGGCGGTCTATGATCCACCACATAGTCATCCATGTACAGATGGAGCAGGCGGTCTATGATCCGCCACATAGTTGTCCATGTACAGATGGAGCAGGCGGTCTATGATCCGCCACATAGTCGTCCATGTACAGATGGAGCAGGCGGTCTATGATCCGCCACATAGTTGTCCATGTACAGATGGAGCAGGCGGTCTATGATCCGCCACATAGTCGTCCATGTACAGATGGAGCAGGCGGTCTATGATCCGCCACATAGTCGTCCATGTACAGATGGAGCAGGCGGTCTATGATCCGCCACATAGTCGTCCATGTACAGATGGAGCAGGCGGTCTATGATCCACCACATAGTCGTCCATGTACAGATGGAGCAGGCGGTCTATGATCCGCCACATAGTCGTCCATGTACAGATGGAGCAGGCGGTCTATGATCCGCCACATAGTCGTCCATGTACAGATGGAGCAGGCGGTCTATGATCCGCCACATAGTCGTCCATGTACAGATGGAGCAGGCGGTCTATGATCCGCCACATAGTCGTCCATGTACAGATGGAGCAGGCGGTCTATGATCCGCCACATAGTTCGTCCATGTACAGATGGAGCAGGCGGTCTATGATCCGCCACATAGTCGTCCATGTACAGATGGAGCAGGCGGTCTATGATCCGCCACATAGTCGTCCATGTACAGATGGAGCAGGCGGTCTATGATCCGCCACATAGTCGTCCATGTACAGATGGAGCAGGCGGTCTATGATCCGCCACATAGTCGTCCATGTACAGATGGAGCAGGCGGTCTATGATCCGCCACATAGTCGTCCATGTACAGATGGAGCAGGCGGTCTATGATCCGCCACATAGTCGTCCATGTACAGATGGAGCAGGCGGTCTATGATCCGCCACATAGTCGTCCATGTACAGATGGAGCAGGCGGTCTATGATCCGCCACATAGTCGTCCATGTACAGATGGAGCAGGCGGTCTATGATCCGCCACATAGTCGTCCATGTACAGATGGAGCAGGCGGTCTATGATCCGCCACATAGTCGTCCATGTACAGATGGAGCAGGCGGTCTATGATCCGCCACATAGTCGTCCATGTACAGATGGAGCAGGCGGTCTATGATCCACCACATAGTTGTCCATGTACAGATGGAGCAGGCGGTCTATGATCCGCCACATAGTCGTCCATGTACAGATGGAGCAGGCGGTCTATGATCCACCACATAGTCATCCATGTACAGATGGAGCAGGCGGTCTATGATCCGCCACATAGTCGTCCATGTACAGATGGAGCAGGCGGTCTATGATCCGCCACATAGTCGTCCATGTACAGATGGAGCAGGCGGTCTATGATCCGCCACATAGTCGTCCATGTACAGATGGAGCAGGCGGTCTATGATCCGCCACATAGTCGTCCATGTACAGATGGAGCAGGCGGTCTATGATCCGCCACATAGTTGTCCATGTACAGATGGAGCAGGCGGTCTATGATCCGCCACATAGTCGTCCATGTACAGATGGAGCAGGCGGTCTATGATCCGCCACATAGTCGTCCATGTACAGATGGAGCAGGCGGTCTATGATCCGCCACATAGTCATCCATGTACAGATGGAGCAGGCGGTCTATGATCCGCCACATAGTCGTCCATGTACAGATGGAGCAGGCGGTCTATGATCCGCCACATAGTCGTCCATGTACAGATGGAGCAGGCGGTCTATGATCCGCCACATAGTCGTCCATGTACAGATGGAGCAGGCGGTCTATGATCCGCCACATAGTCGTCCATGTACAGATGGAGCAGGCGGTCTATGATCCGCCACATAGTCGTCCATGTACAGATGGAGCAGGCGGTCTATGATCCGCCACATAGTTGTCCATGTACAGATGGAGCAGGCGGTCTATGATCCGCCACATAGTCGTCCATGTACAGATGGAGCAGGCGGTCTATGATCCGCCACATAGTCATCCATGTACAGATGGAGCAGGCGGTCTATGATCCGCCACATAGTTGTCCATGTACAGATGGAGCAGGCGGTCTATGATCCGCCACATAGTCGTCCATGTACAGATGGAGCAGGCGGTCTATGATCCGCCACATAGTTGTCCATGTACAGATGGAGCAGGCGGTCTATGATCCGCCACATAGTCATCCATGTACAGATGGAGCAGGCGGTCTATGATCCGCCACATAGTCGTCCATGTACAGATGGAGCAGGCGGTCTATGATCCGCCACATAGTTGTCCATGTACAGATGGAGCAGGCGGTCTATGATCCGCCACATAGTCGTCCATGTACAGATGGAGCAGGCGGTCTATGATCCGCCACATAGTTGTCCATGTACAGATGGAGCAGGCGGTCTATGATCCGCCACATAGTCGTCCATGTACAGATGGAGCAGGCGGTCTATGATCCACCACATAGTCGTCCATGTACAGATGGAGCAGGCGGTCTATGATCCGCCACATAGTCGTCCATGTACAGATGGAGCAGGCGGTCTATGATCCGCCACATAGTTGTCCATGTACAGATGGAGCAGGCGGTCTATGATCCGCCACATAGTCATCCATGTACAGATGGAGCAGGCGGTCTATGATCCGCCACATAGTCGTCCATGTACAGATGGAGCAGGCGGTCTATGATCCGCCACATAGTCGTCCATGTACAGATGGAGCAGGCGGTCTATGATCCGCCACATAGTCATCCATGTACAGATGGAGCAGGCGGTCTATGATCCGCCACATAGTCATCCATGTACAGATGGAGCAGGCGGTCTATGATCCACCACATAGTTGTCCATGTACAGATGGAGCAGGCGGTCTATGATCCGCCACATAGTCGTCCATGTACAGATGGAGCAGGCGGTCTATGATCCACCACATAGTCATCCATGTACAGATGGAGCAGGCGGTCTATGATCCGCCACATAGTCGTCCATGTACAGATGGAGCAGGCGGTCTATGATCCGCCACATAGTCGTCCATGTACAGATGGAGCAGGCGGTCTATGATCCGCCACATAGTCGTCCATGTACAGATGGAGCAGGCGGTCTATGATCCACCACATAGTCGTCCATGTACAGATGGAGCAGGCGGTCTATGATCCGCCACATAGTCGTCCATGTACAGATGGAGCAGGCGGTCTATGATCCGCCACATAGTCGTCCATGTACAGATGGAGCAGGCGGTCTATGATCCACCACATAGTCGTCCATGTACAGATGGAGCAGGCGGTCTATGATCCGCCACATAGTCGTCCATGTAACCCCCAGATGGAGCAGGCGGTCTATGATCCGCCACATAGTCGTCCATGTACAGATGGAGCAGGCGGTCTATGATCCGCCACATAGTCGTCCATGTACAGATGGAGCAGGCGGTCTATGATCCACCACATAGTTGTCCATGTACAGATGGAGCAGGCGGTCTATGATCCGCCACATAGTCGTCCATGTACAGATGGAGCAGGCGGTCTATGATCCACCACATAGTCATCCATGTACAGATGGAGCAGGAGGTCTATGATCCGCCACATAGTCATCCATGTACAGATGGAGCAGGCGGTCTATGATCCACCACATAGTTGTCCATGTACAGATGGAGCAGGCGGTCTATGATCCGCCACATAGTCGTCCATGTACAGATGGAGCAGGCGGTCTATGATCCACCACATAGTCGTCCATGTACAGATGGAGCAGGCGGTCTATGATCCACCACATAGTCATCCATGTACAGATGGAGCAGGCGGTCTATGATCCGCCACATAGTTGTCCATGTACAGATGGAGCAGGCGGTCTATGATCCGCCACATAGTCGTCCATGTACAGATGGAGCAGGCGGTCTATGATCCGCCACATAGTCGTCCATGTACAGATGGAGCAGGCGGTCTATGATCCGCCACATAGTCGTCCATGTACAGATGGAGCAGGCGGTCTATGATCCGCCACATAGTCGTCCATGTACAGATGGAGCAGGCGGTCTATGATCCGCCACATAGTTGTCCATGTACAGATGGAGCAGGCGGTCTATGATCCGCCACATAGTCGTCCATGTACAGATGGAGCAGGCGGTCTATGATCCGCCACATAGTTGTCCATGTACAGATGGAGCAGGCGGTCTATGATCCGCCACATAGTCGTCCATGTACAGATGGAGCAGGCGGTCTATGATCCACCACATAGTTGTCCATGTACAGATGGAGCAGGCGGTCTATGATCCGCCACATAGTCGTCCATGTACAGATGGAGCAGGCGGTCTATGATCCACCACATAGTCGTCCATGTACAGATGGAGCAGGCGGTCTCTGATCCGCCACATAGTCGTCCATGTACAGATGGAGCAGGCGGTCTATGATCCACCACATAGTTGTCCATGTACAGATGGAGCAGGCGGTCTATGATCCGCCACATAGTCGTCCATGTACAGATGGAGCAGGCGGTCTATGATCCACCACATAGTCGTCCATGTACAGATGGAGCAGGCGGTCTATGATCCGCCACATAGTCGTCCATGTACAGATGGAGCAGGCGGTCTATGATCCGCCACATAGTTGTCCATGTACAGATGGAGCAGGCGGTCTATGATCCGCCACATAGTCGTCCATGTACAGATGGAGCAGGCGGTCTATGATCCACCACATAGTCGTCCATGTACAGATGGAGCAGGCGGTCTATGATCCGCCACATAGTTGTCCATGTACAGATGGAGCAGGCGGTCTATGATCCGCCACATAGTCGTCCATGTACAGATGGAGCAGGCGGTCTATGATCCGCCACATAGTTGTCCATGTACAGATGGAGCAGGCGGTCTATGATCCGCCACATAGTCGTCCATGTACAGATGGAGCAGGCGGTCTATGATCCGCCACATAGTTGTCCATGTACAGATGGAGCAGGCGGTCTATGATCCGCCACATAGTCGTCCATGTACAGATGGAGCAGGCGGTCTATGATCCACCACATAGTTGTCCATGTACAGATGGAGCAGGCGGTCTATGATCCGCCACATAGTCGTCCATGTACAGATGGAGCAGGCGGTCTATGATCCACCACATAGTCATCCATGTACAGATGGAGCAGGCGGTCTATGATCCGCCACATAGTCATCCATGTACAGATGGAGCAGGCGGTCTATGATCCGCCACATAGTTGTCCATGTACAGATGGAGCAGGCGGTCTATGATCCGCCACATAGTCGTCCATGTACAGATGGAGCAGGCGGTCTATGATCCGCCACATAGTCGTCCATGTACAGATGGAGCAGGCGGTCTATGATCCGCCACATAGTCGTCCATGTACAGATGGAGCAGGCGGTCTATGATCCACCACATAGTCGTCCATGTACAGATGGAGCAGGCGGTCTATGATCCGCCACATAGTTGTCCATGTACAGATGGAGCAGGCGGTCTATGATCCGCCACATAGTTGTCCATGTACAGATGGAGCAGGCGGTCTATGATCCGCCACATAGTCATCCATGTACAGATGGAGCAGGCGGTCTATGATCCGCCACATAGTCATCCATGTACAGATGGAGCAGGTGGTCTATGATCCACCACATAGTTGTCCATGTACAGATGGAGCAGGCGGTCTATGATCCGCCACATAGTCGTCCATGTACAGATGGAGCAGGCGGTCTATGATCCACCACATAGTTGTCCATGTACAGATGGAGCAGGCGGTCTATGATCCGCCACATAGTCGTCCATGTACAGATGGAGCAGGCGGTCTATGATCCGCCACATAGTCGTCCATGTACAGATGGAGCAGGCGGTCTATGATCCGCCACATAGTCGTCCATGTACAGATGGAGCAGGCGGTCTATGATCCACCACATAGTCGTCCATGTACAGATGGAGCAGGCGGTCTATGATCCGCCACATAGTCGTCCATGTACAGATGGAGCAGGCGGTCTATGATCCACCACATAGTCGTCCATGTACAGATGGAGCAGGCGGTCTATGATCCGCCACATAGTCGTCCATGTACAGATGGAGCAGGCGGTCTATGATCCGCCACATAGTCGTCCATGTACAGATGGAGCAGGCGGTCTATGATCCGCCACATAGTCGTCCATGTACAGATGGAGCAGGCGGTCTATGATCCACCACATAGTTGTCCATGTACAGATGGAGCAGGCGGTCTATGATCCGCCACATAGTTGTCCATGTACAGATGGAGCAGGCGGTCTATGATCCGCCACATAGTCGTCCATGTACAGATGGAGCAGGCGGTCTATGATCCGCCACATAGTCGTCCATGTACAGATGGAGCAGGCGGTCTATGATCCGCCACATAGTTGTCCATGTACAGATGGAGCAGGCGGTCTATGATCCGCCACATAGTCGTCCATGTACAGATGGAGCAGGCGGTCTATGATCCGCCACATAGTTGTCCATGTACAGATGGAGCAGGCGGTCTATGATCCGCCACATAGTCGTCCATGTACAGATGGAGCAGGCGGTCTATGATCCGCCACATAGTCGTCCATGTACAGATGGAGCAGGCGGTCTATGATCCGCCACATAGTCGTCCATGTACAGATGGAGCAGGCGGTCTATGATCCGCCACATAGTCGTCCATGTACAGATGGAGCAGGCGGTCTATGATCCGCCACATAGTCGTCCATGTACAGATGGAGCAGGCGGTCTATGATCCACCACATAGTTGTCCATGTACAGATGGAGCAGGCGGTCTATGATCCGCCACATAGTCGTCCATGTACAGATGGAGCAGGCGGTCTATGATCCACCACATAGTCGTCCATGTACAGATGGAGCAGGCGGTCTATGATCCGCCACATAGTTGTCCATGTACAGATGGAGCAGGCGGTCTATGATCCGCCACATAGTTGTCCATGTACAGATGGAGCAGGCGGTCTATGATCCGCCACATAGTCGTCCATGTACAGATGGAGCAGGCGGTCTATGATCCGCCACATAGTCGTCCATGTACAGATGGAGCAGGCGGTCTATGATCCACCACATAGTTGTCCATGTACAGATGGAGCAGGCGGTCTATGATCCGCCACATAGTCGTCCATGTACAGATGGAGCAGGCGGTCTATGATCCACCACATAGTCGTCCATGTACAGATGGAGCAGGCGGTCTATGATCCGCCACATAGTCGTCCATGTACAGATGGAGCAGGCGGTCTATGATCCACCACATAGTTGTCCATGTACAGATGGAGCAGGCGGTCTATGATCCGCCACATAGTCGTCCATGTACAGATGGAGCAGGCGGTCTATGATCCACCACATAGTCGTCCATGTACAGATGGAGCAGGCGGTCTATGATCCGCCACATAGTCATCCATGTACAGATGGAGCAGGCGGTCTATGATCCGCCACATAGTTGTCCATGTACAGATGGAGCAGGCGGTCTATGATCCGCCACATAGTCGTCCATGTACAGATGGAGCAGGCGGTCTATGATCCGCCACATAGTCGTCCATGTACAGATGGAGCAGGCGGTCTATGATCCGCCACATAGTCGTCCATGTACAGATGGAGCAGGCGGTCTATGATCCGCCACATAGTCGTCCATGTACAGATGGAGCAGGCGGTCTATGATCCGCCACATAGTCGTCCATGTACAGATGGAGCAGGCGGTCTATGATCCGCCACATAGTCGTCCATGTACAGATGGAGCAGGCGGTCTATGATCCGCCACATAGTCGTCCATGTACAGATGGAGCAGGCGGTCTATGATCCGCCACATAGTCGTCCATGTACAGATGGAGCAGGCGGTCTATGATCCGCCACATAGTCATCCATGTACAGATGGAGCAGGCGGTCTATGATCCCCACATAGTCATCCATGTACAGATGGAGCAGGCGGTCTATGATCCACCACATAGTTGTCCATGTACAGATGGAGCAGGCGGTCTATGATCCGCCACATAGTCGTCCATGTACAGATGGAGCAGGCGGTCTATGATCCACCACATAGTCATCCATGTACAGATGGAGCAGGCGGTCTATGATCCGCCACATAGTCGTCCATGTACAGATGGAGCAGGCGGTCTATGATCCACCACATAGTTGTCCATGTACAGATGGAGCAGGCGGTCTATGATCCGCCACATAGTTGTCCATGTACAGATGGAGCAGGCGGTCTATGATCCACCACATAGTCGTCCATGTACAGATGGAGCAGGCGGTCTATGATCCGCCACATAGTCGTCCATGTACAGATGGAGCAGGCGGTCTATGATCCACCACATAGTCGTCCATGTACAGATGGAGCAGGCGGTCTATGATCCGCCACATAGTCGTCCATGTACAGATGGAGCAGGCGGTCTATGATCCGCCACATAGTCGTCCATGTACAGATGGAGCAGGCGGTCTATGATCCGCCACATAGTCGTCCATGTACAGATGGAGCAGGCGGTCTATGATCCGCCACATAGTCGTCCATGTACAGATGGAGCAGGCGGTCTATGATCCACCACATAGTCGTCCATGTACAGATGGAGCAGGCGGTCTATGATCCGCCACATAGTTGTCCATGTACAGATGGAGCAGGCGGTCTATGATCCACCACATAGTCGTCCATGTACAGATGGAGCAGGCGGTCTATGATCCGCCACATAGTCGTCCATGTACAGATGGAGCAGGCGGTCTATGATCCGCCACATAGTCGTCCATGTACAGATGGAGCAGGCGGTCTATGATCCGCCACATAGTCGTCCATGTACAGATGGAGCAGGCGGTCTATGATCCGCCACATAGTCGTCCATGTACAGATGGAGCAGGCGGTCTATGATCCGCCACATAGTTGTCCATGTACAGATGGAGCAGGCGGTCTATGATCCACCACATAGTCGTCCATGTACAGATGGAGCAGGCGGTCTATGATCCACCACATAGTCGTCCATGTACAGATGGAGCAGGCGGTCTATGATCCGCCACATAGTCGTCCATGTACAGATGGAGCAGGCGGTCTATGATCCACCACATAGTCGTCCATGTACAGATGGAGCAGGCGGTCTATGATCCGCCACATAGTCGTCCATGTACAGATGGAGCAGGCGGTCTATGATCCACCACATAGTTGTCCATGTACAGATGGAGCAGGCGGTCTATGATCCGCCACATAGTCGTCCATGTACAGATGGAGCAGGCGGTCTATGATCCGCCACATAGTCGTCCATGTACAGATGGAGCAGGCGGTCTATGATCCGCCACATAGTCGTCCATGTACAGATGGAGCAGGCGGTCTATGATCCGCCACATAGTTGTCCATGTACAGATGGAGCAGGCGGTCTATGATCCGCCACATAGTCGTCCATGTACAGATGGAGCAGGCGGTCTATGATCCGCCACATAGTTGTCCATGTACAGATGGAGCAGGCGGTCTATGATCCGCCACATAGTCGTCCATGTACAGATGGAGCAGGGGCGACCACAGTCGTCCAGCAGATGGAGCAGGCGGTCTATGATCCGCCACATAGTCGTCCATGTACAGATGGAGCAGGCGGTCTATGATCCACCACATAGTTGTCCATGTACAGATGGAGCAGGCGGTCTATGATCCGCCACATAGTCGTCCATGTACAGATGGAGCAGGCGGTCTATGATCCACCACATAGTCGTCCATGTACAGATGGAGCAGGCGGTCTATGATCCGCCACATAGTCGTCCATGTACAGATGGAGCAGGCGGTCTATGATCCACCACATAGTTGTCCATGTACAGATGGAGCAGGCGGTCTATGATCCGCCACATAGTCGTCCATGTACAGATGGAGCAGGCGGTCTATGATCCGCCACCACATAGTCGTCCATGTACAGATGGAGCAGGCGGTCTATGATCCGCCACATAGTCGTCCATGTACAGATGGAGCAGGCGGTCTATGATCCGCCACATAGTCGTCCATGTACAGATGGAGCAGGCGGTCTATGATCCGCCACATAGTTGTCCATGTACAGATGGAGCAGGCGGTCTATGATCCGCCACATAGTCGTCCATGTACAGATGGAGCAGGCGGTCTATGATCCACCACATAGTCGTCCATGTACAGATGGAGCAGGCGGTCTATGATCCGCCACATAGTCGTCCATGTACAGATGGAGCAGGCGGTCTATGATCCACCACATAGTCGTCCATGTACAGATGGAGCAGGCGGTCTATGATCCGCCACATAGTCATCCATGTACAGATGGAGCAGGCGGTCTATGATCCACCACATAGTTGTCCATGTACAGATGGAGCAGGCGGTCTATGATCCGCCACATAGTCATCCATGTACAGATGGAGCAGGCGGTCTATGATCCACCACATAGTCATCCATGTACAGATGGAGCAGGCGGTCTATGATCCACCACATAGTTGTCCATGTACAGATGGAGCAGGCGGTCTATGATCCGCCACATAGTCGTCCATGTACAGATGGAGCAGGCGGTCTATGATCCACCACATAGTCATCCATGTACAGATGGAGCAGGCGGTCTATGATCCGCCACATAGTCGTCCATGTACAGATGGAGCAGGCGGTCTATGATCCGCCACATAGTTGTCCATGTACAGATGGAGCAGGCGGTCTATGATCCGCCACATAGTCGTCCATGTACAGATGGAGCAGGCGGTCTATGATCCACCACATAGTCGTCCATGTACAGATGGAGCAGGCGGTCTATGATCCGCCACATAGTCGTCCATGTACAGATGGAGCAGGCGGTCTATGATCCACCACATAGTCGTCCATGTACAGATGGAGCAGGCGGTCTATGATCCGCCACATAGTTGTCCATGTACAGATGGAGCAGGCGGTCTATGATCCGCCACATAGTCGTCCATGTACAGATGGAGCAGGCGGTCTATGATCCGCCACATAGTTGTCCATGTACAGATGGAGCAGGCGGTCTATGATCCGCCACATAGTCGTCCATGTACAGATGGAGCAGGCGGTCTATGATCCACCACATAGTCGTCCATGTACAGATGGAGCAGGCGGTCTATGATCCGCCACATAGTCGTCCATGTACAGATGGAGCAGGCGGTCTATGATCCACCACATAGTTGTCCATGTACAGATGGAGCAGGCGGTCTATGATCCGCCACATAGTCGTCCATGTACAGATGGAGCAGGCGGTCTATGATCCACCACATAGTCGTCCATGTACAGATGGAGCAGGCGGTCTATGATCCGCCACATAGTCATCCATGTACAGATGGAGCAGGCGGTCTATGATCCACCACATAGTCGTCCATGTACAGATGGAGCAGGCGGTCTATGATCCGCCACATAGTCGTCCATGTACAGATGGAGCAGGCGGTCTATGATCCACCACATAGTCGTCCATGTACAGATGGAGCAGGCGGTCTATGATCCACCACATAGTCATCCATGTACAGATGGAGCAGGCGGTCTATGATCCACCACATAGTCATCCATGTACAGATGGAGCAGGCGGTCTATGATCCGCCACATAGTTGTCCATGTACAGATGGAGCAGGCGGTCTATGATCCACCACATAGTCATCCATGTACAGATGGAGCAGGCGGTCTATGATCCGCCACATAGTTGTCCATGTACAGATGGAGCAGGCGGTCTATGATCCACCACATAGTCGTCCATGTACAGATGGAGCAGGCGGTCTATGATCCGCCACATAGTCGTCCATGTACAGATGGAGCAGGCGGTCTATGATCCACCACATAGTCGTCCATGTACAGATGGAGCAGGCGGTCTATGATCCGCCACATAGTCGTCCATGTACAGATGGAGCAGGCGGTCTATGATCCGCCACATAGTCGTCCATGTACAGATGGAGCAGGCGGTCTATGATCCGCCACATAGTCGTCCATGTACAGATGGAGCAGGCGGTCTATGATCCGCCACATAGTCGTCCATGTACAGATGGAGCAGGCGGTCTATGATCCACCACATAGTCATCCATGTACAGATGGAGCAGGCGGTCTATGATCCGCCACATAGTCGTCCATGTACAGATGGAGCAGGCGGTCTATGATCCACCACATAGTCGTCCATGTACAGATGGAGCAGGCGGTCTATGATCCGCCACATAGTCGTCCATGTACAGATGGAGCAGGCGGTCTATGATCCGCCACATAGTCGTCCATGTACAGATGGAGCAGGCGGTCTATGATCCGCCACATAGTCGTCCATGTACAGATGGAGCAGGCGGTCTATGATCCGCCACATAGTTGTCCATGTACAGATGGAGCAGGCGGTCTATGATCCGCCACATAGTCGTCCATGTACAGATGGAGCAGGCGGTCTATGATCCGCCACATAGTCGTCCATGTACAGATGGAGCAGGCGGTCTATGATCCGCCACATAGTTGTCCATGTACAGATGGAGCAGGCGGTCTATGATCCACCACATAGTCGTCCATGTACAGATGGAGCAGGCGGTCTATGATCCGCCACATAGTCATCCATGTACAGATGGAGCAGGCGGTCTATGATCCGCCACATAGTCGTCCATGTACAGATGGAGCAGGCGGTCTATGATCCGCCACATAGTCGTCCATGTACAGATGGAGCAGGCGGTCTATGATCCGCCACATAGTCATCCATGTACAGATGGAGCAGGCGGTCTATGATCCACCACATAGTTGTCCATGTACAGATGGAGCAGGCGGTCTATGATCCGCCACATAGTCGTCCATGTTCAGATGGAGCAGGCGGTCTATGATCCACCACATAGTTGTCCATGTACAGATGGAGCAGGCGGTCTATGATCCGCCACATAGTCGTCCATGTACAGATGGAGCAGGCGGTCTATGATCCGCCACATAGTCGTCCATGTACAGATGGAGCAGGCGGTCTATGATCCGCCACATAGTTGTCCATGTACAGATGGAGCAGGCGGTCTATGATCCGCCACATAGTCGTCCATGTACAGATGGAGCAGGCGGTCTATGATCCGCCACATAGTCATCCATGTACAGATGGAGCAGGCGGTCTATGATCCGCCACATAGTTGTCCATGTACAGATGGAGCAGGCGGTCTATGATCCGCCACATAGTCGTCCATGTACAGATGGAGCAGGCGGTCTATGATCCACCACATAGTCGTCCATGTACAGATGGAGCAGGCGGTCTATGATCCACCACATAGTTGTCCATGTACAGATGGAGCAGGCGGTCTATGATCCGCCACATAGTCGTCCATGTACAGATGGAGCAGGCGGTCTATGATCCACCACATAGTCATCCATGTACAGATGGAGCAGGCGGTCTATGATCCGCCACATAGTTGTCCATGTACAGATGGAGCAGGCGGTCTATGATCCACCACATAGTCGTCCATGTACAGATGGAGCAGGCGGTCTATGATCCGCCACATAGTCGTCCATGTACAGATGGAGCAGGCGGTCTATGATCCGCCACATAGTCGTCCATGTACAGATGGAGCAGGCGGTCTATGATCCGCCACATAGTCGTCCATGTACAGATGGAGCAGGCGGTCTATGATCCGCCACATAGTTGTCCATGTACAGATGGAGCAGGCGGTCTATGATCCGCCACATAGTCGTCCATGTACAGATGGAGCAGGCGGTCTATGATCCGCCACATAGTCGTCCATGTACAGATGGAGCAGGCGGTCTATGATCCACCACATAGTCATCCATGTACAGATGGAGCAGGCGGTCTATGATCCGCCACATAGTTATCCATGTACAGATGGAGCAGGCGGTCTATGATCCGCCACATAGTCGTCCATGTACAGATGGAGCAGGCGGTCTATGATCCGCCACATAGTCGTCCATGTACAGATGGAGCAGGCGGTCTATGATCCGCCACATAGTCGTCCATGTACAGATGGAGCAGGCGGTCTATGATCCGCCACATAGTCGTCCATGTACAGATGGAGCAGGCGGTCTATGATCCACCACATAGTTGTCCATGTACAGATGGAGCAGGCGGTCTATGATCCGCCACATAGTCGTCCATGTACAGATGGAGCAGGCGGTCTATGATCCGCCACATAGTCGTCCATGTACAGATGGAGCAGGCGGTCTATGATCCGCCACATAGTCGTCCATGTACAGATGGAGCAGGCGGTCTATGATCCGCCACATAGTCGTCCATGTACAGATGGAGCAGGCGGTCTATGATCCGCCACATAGTTGTCCATGTACAGATGGAGCAGGCGGTCTATGATCCGCCACATAGTCATCCATGTACAGATGGAGCAGGCGGTCTATGATCCACCACATAGTCGTCCATGTACAGATGGAGCAGGCGGTCTATGATCCGCCACATAGTCGTCCATGTACAGATGGAGCAGGCGGTCTATGATCCGCCACATAGTCGTCCATGTACAGATGGAGCAGGCGGTCTATGATCCGCCACATAGTCGTCCATGTACAGATGGAGCAGGCGGTCTATGATCCGCCACATAGTCGTCCATGTACAGATGGAGCAGGCGGTCTATGATCCGCCACATAGTTGTCCATGTACAGATGGAGCAGGCGGTCTATGATCCGCCACATAGTCGTCCATGTACAGATGGAGCAGGCGGTCTATGATCCGCCACATAGTCGTCCATGTACAGATGGAGCAGGCGGTCTATGATCCGCCACATAGTCGTCCATGTACAGATGGAGCAGGCGGTCTATGATCCGCCACATAGTTGTCCATGTACAGATGGAGCAGGCGGTCTATGATCCGCCACATAGTTGTCCATGTACAGATGGAGCAGGCGGTCTATGATCCGCCACATAGTTGTCCATGTACAGATGGAGCAGGCGGTCTATGATCCGCCACATAGTCGTCCATGTACAGATGGAGCAGGCGGTCTATGATCCGCCACATAGTTATCCATGTACAGATGGAGCAGGCGGTCTATGATCCACCACATAGTCGTCCATGTACAGATGGAGCAGGCGGTCTATGATCCGCCACATAGTCGTCCATGTACAGATGGAGCAGGCGGTCTATGATCCGCCACATAGTTGTCCATGTACAGATGGAGCAGGCGGTCTATGATCCGCCACATAGTCGTCCATGTACAGATGGAGCAGGCGGTCTATGATCCGCCACATAGTCGTCCATGTACAGATGGAGCAGGCGGTCTATGATCCGCCACATAGTTGTCCATGTACAGATGGAGCAGGCGGTCTATGATCCGCCACATAGTCGTCCATGTACAGATGGAGCAGGCGGTCTATGATCCGCCACATAGTCGTCCATGTACAGATGGAGCAGGCGGTCTATGATCCGCCACATAGTCGTCCATGTACAGATGGAGCAGGCGGTCTATGATCCGCCACATAGTCGTCCATGTACAGATGGAGCAGGCGGTCTATGATCCGCCACATAGTCGTCCATGTACAGATGGAGCAGGCGGTCTATGATCCGCCACATAGTCGTCCATGTACAGATGGAGCAGGCGGTCTATGATCCGCCACATAGTTGTCCATGTACAGATGGAGCAGGCGGTCTATGATCCGCCACATAGTCGTCCATGTACAGATGGAGCAGGCGGTCTATGATCCGCCACATAGTCGTCCATGTACAGATGGAGCAGGCGGTCTATGATCCGCCACATAGTCGTCCATGTACAGATGGAGCAGGCGGTCTATGATCCACCACATAGTCGTCCATGTACAGATGGAGCAGGCGGTCTATGATCCGCCACATAGTCGTCCATGTACAGATGGAGCAGGCGGTCTATGATCCACCACATAGTCATCCATGTACAGATGGAGCAGGCGGTCTATGATCCGCCACATAGTTGTCCATGTACAGATGGAGCAGGCGGTCTATGATCCGCCACATAGTCGTCCATGTACAGATGGAGCAGGCGGTCTATGATCCGCCACATAGTCGTCCATGTACAGATGGAGCAGGCGGTCTATGATCCACCACATAGTCATCCATGTACAGATGGAGCAGGCGGTCTATGATCCGCCACATAGTCGTCCATGTACAGATGGAGCAGGCGGTCTATGATCCGCCACATAGTTGTCCATGTACAGATGGAGCAGGCGGTCTATGATCCGCCACATAGTCGTCCATGTACAGATGGAGCAGGCGGTCTATGATCCACCACATAGTCATCCATGTACAGATGGAGCAGGCGGTCTATGATCCGCCACATAGTTATCCATGTACAGATGGAGCAGGCGGTCTATGATCCGCCACATAGTCATCCATGTACAGATGGAGCAGGCGGTCTATGATCCGCCACATAGTTGTCCATGTACAGATGGAGCAGGCGGTCTATGATCCGCCACATAGTCGTCCATGTACAGATGGAGCAGGCGGTCTATGATCCGCCACATAGTCGTCCATGTACAGATGGAGCAGGCGGTCTATGATCCGCCACATAGTCGTCCATGTACAGATGGAGCAGGCGGTCTATGATCCGCCACATAGTTGTCCATGTACAGATGGAGCAGGCGGTCTATGATCCGCCACATAGTCGTCCATGTACAGATGGAGCAGGCGGTCTATGATCCGCCACATAGTCATCCATGTACAGATGGAGCAGGCGGTCTATGATCCGCCACATAGTCGTCCATGTACAGATGGAGCAGGCGGTCTATGATCCGCCACATAGTCGTCCATGTACAGATGGAGCAGGCGGTCTATGATCCGCCACATAGTCGTCCATGTACAGATGGAGCAGGCGGTCTATGATCCGCCACATAGTCGTCCATGTACAGATGGAGCAGGCGGTCTATGATCCGCCACATAGTCGTCCATGTACAGATGGAGCAGGCGGTCTATGATCCGCCACATAGTCGTCCATGTACAGATGGAGCAGGCGGTCTATGATCCGCCACATAGTTGTCCATGTACAGATGGAGCAGGCGGTCTATGATCCGCCACATAGTCGTCCATGTACAGATGGAGCAGGCGGTCTATGATCCGCCACATAGTCGTCCATGTACAGATGGAGCAGGCGGTCTATGATCCGCCACATAGTCGTCCATGTACAGATGGAGCAGGCGGTCTATGATCCGCCACATAGTCGTCCATGTACAGATGGAGCAGGCGGTCTATGATCCGCCACATAGTCGTCCATGTACAGATGGAGCAGGCGGTCTATGATCCGCCACATAGTCGTCCATGTACAGATGGAGCAGGCGGTCTATGATCCGCCACATAGTCGTCCATGTACAGATGGAGCAGGCGGTCTATGATCCGCCACATAGTCGTCCATGTACAGATGGAGCAGGCGGTCTATGATCCGCCACATAGTCGTCCATGTACAGATGGAGCAGGCGGTCTATGATCCGCCACATAGTCGTCCATGTACAGATGGAGCAGGCGGTCTATGATCCGCCACATAGTCGTCCATGTACAGATGGAGCAGGCGGTCTATGATCCGCCACATAGTCATCCATGTACAGATGGAGCAGGCGGTCTATGATCCGCCACATAGTTGTCCATGTACAGATGGAGCAGGCGGTCTATGATCCGCCACATAGTTGTCCATGTACAGATGGAGCAGGCGGTCTATGATCCACCACATAGTCATCCATGTACAGATGGAGCAGGCGGTCTATGATCCGCCACATAGTCGTCCATGTACAGATGGAGCAGGCGGTCTATGATCCGCCACATAGTCGTCCATGTACAGATGGAGCAGGCGGTCTATGATCCGCCACATAGTTGTCCATGTACAGATGGAGCAGGCGGTCTATGATCCGCCACATAGTTGTCCATGTACAGATGGAGCAGGCGGTCTATGATCCACCACATAGTCGTCCATGTACAGATGGAGCAGGCGGTCTATGATCCGCCACATAGTCGTCCATGTACAGATGGAGCAGGCGGTCTATGATCCGCCACATAGTTGTCCATGTACAGATGGAGCAGGCGGTCTATGATCCGCCACATAGTCGTCCATGTACAGATGGAGCAGGCGGTCTATGATCCGCCACATAGTCGTCCATGTACAGATGGAGCAGGCGGTCTATGATCCGCCACATAGTCGTCCATGTACAGATGGAGCAGGCGGTCTATGATCCACCACATAGTTGTCCATGTACAGATGGAGCAGGCGGTCTATGATCCGCCACATAGTTGTCCATGTACAGATGGAGCAGGCGGTCTATGATCCGCCACATAGTCGTCCATGTACAGATGGAGCAGGCGGTCTATGATCCGCCACATAGTCGTCCATGTACAGATGGAGCAGGCGGTCTATGATCCGCCACATAGTCCCTGTCCATGTACAGATGGAGCAGGCGGTCTATGATCCGCCACATAGTCGTCCATGTACAGATGGAGCAGGCGGTCTATGATCCGCCACATAGTTGTCCATGTACAGATGGAGCAGGCGGTCTATGATCCGCCACATAGTCGTCCATGTACAGATGGAGCAGGCGGTCTATGATCCGCCACATAGTCGTCCATGTACAGATGGAGCAGGCGGTCTATGATCCACCACATAGTTGTCCATGTACAGATGGAGCAGGCGGTCTATGATCCGCCACATAGTCGTCCATGTACAGATGGAGCAGGCGGTCTATGATCCACCACATAGTCGTCCATGTACAGATGGAGCAGGCGGTCTATGATCCGCCACATAGTCATCCATGTACAGATGGAGCAGGCGGTCTATGATCCACCACATAGTTGTCCATGTACAGATGGAGCAGGCGGTCTATGATCCGCCACATAGTCGTCCATGTACAGATGGAGCAGGCGGTCTATGATCCGCCACATAGTCGTCCATGTACAGATGGAGCAGGCGGTCTATGATCCGCCACATAGTCGTCCATGTACAGATGGAGCAGGCGGTCTATGATCCGCCACATAGTGTCCATGTACAGATGGAGCAGGGTCGGTCTATGATCCGCCACATAGTTGTCCATGTACAGATGGAGCAGGCGGTCTATGATCCGCCACATAGTCGTCCATGTACAGATGGAGCAGGCGGTCTATGATCCGCCACATAGTTGTCCATGTACAGATGGAGCAGGCGGTCTATGATCCGCCACATAGTCGTCCATGTACAGATGGAGCAGGCGGTCTATGATCCACCACATAGTTGTCCATGTACAGATGGAGCAGGCGGTCTATGATCCGCCACATAGTCATCCATGTACAGATGGAGCAGGCGGTCTATGATCCACCACATAGTTGTCCATGTACAGATGGAGCAGGCGGTCTATGATCCGCCACATAGTCGTCCATGTACAGATGGAGCAGGCGGTCTATGATCCACCACATAGTTGTCCATGTACAGATGGAGCAGGCGGTCTATGATCCGCCACATAGTCGTCCATGTACAGATGGAGCAGGCGGTCTATGATCCACCACATAGTCGTCCATGTACAGATGGAGCAGGCGGTCTATGATCCGCCACATAGTCATCCATGTACAGATGGAGCAGGCGGTCTATGATCCACCACATAGTTGTCCATGTACAGATGGAGCAGGCGGTCTATGATCCGCCACATAGTCGTCCATGTACAGATGGAGCAGGCGGTCTATGATCCACCACATAGTCGTCCATGTACAGATGGAGCAGGCGGTCTATGATCCACCACATAGTCGTCCATGTACAGATGGAGCAGGCGGTCTATGATCCGCCACATAGTTGTCCATGTACAGATGGAGCAGGCGGTCTATGATCCGCCACATAGTCGTCCATGTACAGATGGAGCAGGCGGTCTATGATCCGCCACATAGTCGTCCATGTACAGATGGAGCAGGCGGTCTATGATCCGCCACATAGTTGTCCATGTACAGATGGAGCAGGCGGTCTATGATCCACCACATAGTCGTCCATGTACAGATGGAGCAGGCGGTCTATGATCCGCCACATAGTTGTCCATGTACAGATGGAGCAGGCGGTCTATGATCCGCCACATAGTCGTCCATGTACAGATGGAGCAGGCGGTCTATGATCCGCCACATAGTTGTCCATGTACAGATGGAGCAGGCGGTCTATGATCCGCCACATAGTCGTCCATGTACAGATGGAGCAGGCGGTCTATGATCCACCACATAGTCGTCCATGTACAGATGGAGCAGGCGGTCTATGATCCGCCACATAGTCGTCCATGTACAGATGGAGCAGGCGGTCTATGATCCGCCACATAGTCGTCCATGTACAGATGGAGCAGGCGGTCTATGATCCGCCACATAGTCGTCCATGTACAGATGGAGCAGGCGGTCTATGATCCACCACATAGTCGTCCATGTACAGATGGAGCAGGCGGTCTATGATCCGCCACATAGTCGTCCATGTACAGATGGAGCAGGCGGTCTATGATCCGCCACATAGTCGTCCATGTACAGATGGAGCAGGCGGTCTATGATCCGCCACATAGTTGTCCATGTACAGATGGAGCAGGCGGTCTATGATCCGCCACATAGTCGTCCATGTACAGATGGAGCAGGCGGTCTATGATCCGCCACATAGTCGTCCATGTACAGATGGAGCAGGCGGTCTATGATCCACCACATAGTCGTCCATGTACAGATGGAGCAGGCGGTCTATGATCCGCCACATAGTTGTCCATGTACAGATGGAGCAGGCGGTCTATGATCCGCCACATAGTCGTCCATGTACAGATGGAGCAGGCGGTCTATGATCCGCCACATAGTCGTCCATGTACAGATGGAGCAGGCGGTCTATGATCCGCCACATAGTCGTCCATGTACAGATGGAGCAGGCGGTCTATGATCCACCACATAGTCGTCCATGTACAGATGGAGCAGGCGGTCTATGATCCGCCACATAGTCGTCCATGTACAGATGGAGCAGGCGGTCTATGATCCGCCACATAGTCGTCCATGTACAGATGGAGCAGGCGGTCTATGATCCGCCACATAGTCGTCCATGTACAGATGGAGCAGGCGGTCTATGATCCACCACATAGTCGTCCATGTACAGATGGAGCAGGCGGTCTATGATCCGCCACATAGTTGTCCATGTACAGATGGAGCAGGCGGTCTATGATCCGCCACATAGTCGTCCATGTACAGATGGAGCAGGCGGTCTATGATCCGCCACATAGTCGTCCATGTACAGATGGAGCAGGCGGTCTATGATCCGCCACATAGTCATCCATGTACAGATGGAGCAGGCGGTCTATGATCCACCACATAGTTGTCCATGTACAGATGGAGCAGGCGGTCTATGATCCGCCACATAGTCGTCCATGTACAGATGGAGCAGGCGGTCTATGATCCACCACATAGTCGTCCATGTACAGATGGAGCAGGCGGTCTATGATCCGCCACATAGTCGTCCATGTACAGATGGAGCAGGCGGTCTATGATCCGCCACATAGTTGTCCATGTACAGATGGAGCAGGCGGTCTATGATCCGCCACATAGTCGTCCATGTACAGATGGAGCAGGCGGTCTATGATCCGCCACATAGTTGTCCATGTACAGATGGAGCAGGCGGTCTATGATCCGCCACATAGTCGTCCATGTACAGATGGAGCAGGCGGTCTATGATCCGCCACATAGTCGTCCATGTACAGATGGAGCAGGCGGTCTATGATCCGCCACATAGTTGTCCATGTACAGATGGAGCAGGCGGTCTATGATCCGCCACATAGTCGTCCATGTACAGATGGAGCAGGCGGTCTATGATCCGCCACATAGTTGTCCATGTACAGATGGAGCAGGCGGTCTATGATCCGCCACATAGTCGTCCATGTACAGATGGAGCAGGCGGTCTATGATCCGCCACATAGTCGTCCATGTACAGATGGAGCAGGCGGTCTATGATCCGCCACATAGTCGTCCATGTACAGATGGAGCAGGCGGTCTATGATCCGCCACATAGTCGTCCATGTACAGATGGAGCAGGCGGTCTATGATCCGCCACATAGTTGTCCATGTACAGATGGAGCAGGCGGTCTATGATCCGCCACATAGTCGTCCATGTACAGATGGAGCAGGCGGTCTATGATCCGCCACATAGTCGTCCATGTACAGATGGAGCAGGCGGTCTATGATCCGCCACATAGTCGTCCATGTACAGATGGAGCAGGCGGTCTATGATCCGCCACATAGTCGTCCATGTACAGATGGAGCAGGCGGTCTATGATCCGCCACATAGTCGTCCATGTACAGATGGAGCAGGCGGTCTATGATCCGCCACATAGTCGTCCATGTACAGATGGAGCAGGCGGTCTATGATCCGCCACATAGTTGTCCATGTACAGATGGAGCAGGCGGTCTATGATCCGCCACATAGTCGTCCATGTACAGATGGAGCAGGCGGTCTATGATCCGCCACATAGTTGTCCATGTACAGATGGAGCAGGCGGTCTATGATCCGCCACATAGTCGTCCATGTACAGATGGAGCAGGCGGTCTATGATCCGCCACATAGTTGTCCATGTACAGATGGAGCAGGCGGTCTATGATCCGCCACATAGTCGTCCATGTACAGATGGAGCAGGCGGTCTATGATCCGCCACATAGTTGTCCATGTACAGATGGAGCAGGCGGTCTATGATCCGCCACATAGTCGTCCATGTACAGATGGAGCAGGCGGTCTATGATCCACCACATAGTCGTCCATGTACAGATGGAGCAGGCGGTCTATGATCCGCCACATAGTCGTCCATGTACAGATGGAGCAGGCGGTCTATGATCCGCCACATAGTCGTCCATGTACAGATGGAGCAGGCGGTCTATGATCCACCACATAGTCGTCCATGTACAGATGGAGCAGGCGGTCTATGATCCGCCACATAGTTGTCCATGTACAGATGGAGCAGGCGGTCTATGATCCGCCACATAGTTGTCCATGTACAGATGGAGCAGGCGGTCTATGATCCGCCACATAGTCGTCCATGTACAGATGGAGCAGGCGGTCTATGATCCGCCACATAGTCGTCCATGTACAGATGGAGCAGGCGGTCTATGATCCGCCACATAGTCGTCCATGTACAGATGGAGCAGGCGGTCTATGATCCGCCACATAGTCGTCCATGTACAGATGGAGCAGGCGGTCTATGATCCGCCACATAGTCGTCCATGTACAGATGGAGCAGGCGGTCTATGATCCGCCACATAGTCGTCCATGTACAGATGGAGCAGGCGGTCTATGATCCACCACATAGTCGTCCATGTACAGATGGAGCAGGCGGTCTATGATCCGCCACATAGTCGTCCATGTACAGATGGAGCAGGCGGTCTATGATCCACCACATAGTCGTCCATGTACAGATGGAGCAGGCGGTCTATGATCCGCCACATAGTCGTCCATGTACAGATGGAGCAGGCGGTCTATGATCCGCCACATAGTCGTCCATGTACAGATGGAGCAGGCGGTCTATGATCCGCCACATAGTTGTCCATGTACAGATGGAGCAGGCGGTCTATGATCCGCCACATAGTCGTCCATGTACAGATGGAGCAGGCGGTCTATGATCCGCCACATAGTCGTCCATGTACAGATGGAGCAGGCGGTCTATGATCCACCACATAGTTGTCCATGTACAGATGGAGCAGGCGGTCTATGATCCGCCACATAGTTGTCCATGTACAGATGGAGCAGGCGGTCTATGATCCGCCACATAGTCGTCCATGTACAGATGGAGCAGGCGGTCTATGATCCGCCACATAGTCGTCCATGTACAGATGGAGCAGGCGGTCTATGATCCGCCACATAGTCGTCCATGTACAGATGGAGCAGGCGGTCTATGATCCACCACATAGTCGTCCATGTACAGATGGAGCAGGCGGTCTATGATCCGCCACATAGTTGTCCATGTACAGATGGAGCAGGCGGTCTATGATCCGCCACATAGTCGTCCATGTACAGATGGAGCAGGCGGTCTATGATCCGCCACATAGTCGTCCATGTACAGATGGAGCAGGCGGTCTATGATCCGCCACATAGTCGTCCATGTACAGATGGAGCAGGCGGTCTATGATCCGCCACATAGTCGTCCATGTACAGATGGAGCAGGCGGTCTATGATCCGCCACATAGTCGTCCATGTACAGATGGAGCAGGCGGTCTATGATCCACCACATAGTCGTCCATGTACAGATGGAGCAGGCGGTCTATGATCCGCCACATAGTTGTCCATGTACAGATGGAGCAGGCGGTCTATGATCCACCACATAGTCGTCCATGTACAGATGGAGCAGGCGGTCTATGATCCGCCACATAGTCGTCCATGTACAGATGGAGCAGGCGGTCTATGATCCGCCACATAGTTGTCCATGTACAGATGGAGCAGGCGGTCTATGATCCGCCACATAGTCGTCCATGTACAGATGGAGCAGGCGGTCTATGATCCGCCACATAGTCGTCCATGTACAGATGGAGCAGGCGGTCTATGATCCGCCACATAGTTGTCCATGTACAGATGGAGCAGGCGGTCTATGATCCGCCACATAGTCGTCCATGTACAGATGGAGCAGGCGGTCTATGATCCGCCACATAGTCGTCCATGTACAGATGGAGCAGGCGGTCTATGATCCGCCACATAGTCGTCCATGTACAGATGGAGCAGGCGGTCTATGATCCACCACATAGTCGTCCATGTACAGATGGAGCAGGCGGTCTATGATCCGCCACATAGTCGTCCATGTACAGATGGAGCAGGCGGTCTATGATCCGCCACATAGTTGTCCATGTACAGATGGAGCAGGCGGTCTATGATCCGCCACATAGTCGTCCATGTACAGATGGAGCAGGCGGTCTATGATCCGCCACATAGTTGTCCATGTACAGATGGAGCAGGCGGTCTATGATCCGCCACATAGTCGTCCATGTACAGATGGAGCAGGCGGTCTATGATCCGCCACATAGTCGTCCATGTACAGATGGAGCAGGCGGTCTATGATCCGCCACATAGTCGTCCATGTACAGATGGAGCAGGCGGTCTATGATCCACCACATAGTTGTCCATGTACAGATGGAGCAGGCGGTCTATGATCCGCCACATAGTCGTCCATGTACAGATGGAGCAGGCGGTCTATGATCCGCCACATAGTCGTCCATGTACAGATGGAGCAGGCGGTCTATGATCCACCACATAGTCGTCCATGTACAGATGGAGCAGGCGGTCTATGATCCGCCACATAGTTGTCCATGTACAGATGGAGCAGGCGGTCTATGATCCGCCACATAGTCGTCCATGTACAGATGGAGCAGGCGGTCTATGATCCGCCACATAGTCGTCCATGTACAGATGGAGCAGGCGGTCTATGATCCGCCACATAGTCATCCATGTACAGATGGAGCAGGCGGTCTATGATCCACCACATAGTCGTCCATGTACAGATGGAGCAGGCGGTCTATGATCCGCCACATAGTCGTCCATGTACAGATGGAGCAGGCGGTCTATGATCCGCCACATAGTCGTCCATGTACAGATGGAGCAGGCGGTCTATGATCCGCCACATAGTCGTCCATGTACAGATGGAGCAGGCGGTCTATGATCCGCCACATAGTCGTCCATGTACAGATGGAGCAGGCGGTCTATGATCCGCCACATAGTTGTCCATGTACAGATGGAGCAGGCGGTCTATGATCCGCCACATAGTCGTCCATGTACAGATGGAGCAGGCGGTCTATGATCCGCCACATAGTTGTCCATGTACAGATGGAGCAGGCGGTCTATGATCCGCCACATAGTTGTCCATGTACAGATGGAGCAGGCGGTCTATGATCCACCACATAGTCGTCCATGTACAGATGGAGCAGGCGGTCTATGATCCGCCACATAGTCGTCCATGTACAGATGGAGCAGGCGGTCTATGATCCGCCACATAGTTGTCCATGTACAGATGGAGCAGGCGGTCTATGATCCGCCACATAGTCGTCCATGTACAGATGGAGCAGGCGGTCTATGATCCGCCACATAGTCGTCCATGTACAGATGGAGCAGGCGGTCTATGATCCGCCACATAGTCGTCCATGTACAGATGGAGCAGGCGGTCTATGATCCGCCACATAGTTGTCCATGTACAGATGGAGCAGGCGGTCTATGATCCGCCACATAGTTGTCCATGTACAGATGGAGCAGGCGGTCTATGATCCACCACATAGTCGTCCATGTACAGATGGAGCAGGCGGTCTATGATCCGCCACATAGTCGTCCATGTACAGATGGAGCAGGCGGTCTATGATCCGCCACATAGTCGTCCATGTACAGATGGAGCAGGCGGTCTATGATCCGCCACATAGTCGTCCATGTACAGATGGAGCAGGCGGTCTATGATCCGCCACATAGTCGTCCATGTACAGATGGAGCAGGCGGTCTATGATCCGCCACATAGTCGTCCATGTACAGATGGAGCAGGCGGTCTATGATCCACCACATAGTCGTCCATGTACAGATGGAGCAGGCGGTCTATGATCCGCCACATAGTTGTCCATGTACAGATGGAGCAGGCGGTCTATGATCCGCCACATAGTCGTCCATGTACAGATGGAGCAGGCGGTCTATGATCCGCCACATAGTCGTCCATGTACAGATGGAGCAGGCGGTCTATGATCCGCCACATAGTTGTCCATGTACAGATGGAGCAGGCGGTCTATGATCCGCCACATAGTCGTCCATGTACAGATGGAGCAGGCGGTCTATGATCCGCCACATAGTTGCCATGCGTCCATGTACAGATGGAGCAGGCGGTCTATGATCCGCCACATAGTCGTCCATGTACAGATGGAGCAGGCGGTCTATGATCCGCCACATAGTTGTCCATGTACAGATGGAGCAGGCGGTCTATGATCCGCCACATAGTTGTCCATGTACAGATGGAGCAGGCGGTCTATGATCCGCCACATAGTCGTCCATGTACAGATGGAGCAGGCGGTCTATGATCCGCCACATAGTCGTCCATGTACAGATGGAGCAGGCGGTCTATGATCCGCCACATAGTTGTCCATGTACAGATGGAGCAGGCGGTCTATGATCCGCCACATAGTCGTCCATGTACAGATGGAGCAGGCGGTCTATGATCCGCCACATAGTTGTCCATGTACAGATGGAGCAGGCGGTCTATGATCCGCCACATAGTCGTCCATGTACAGATGGAGCAGGCGGTCTATGATCCGCCACATAGTCGTCCATGTACAGATGGAGCAGGCGGTCTATGATCCGCCACATAGTTGTCCATGTACAGATGGAGCAGGCGGTCTATGATCCGCCACATAGTCGTCCATGTACAGATGGAGCAGGCGGTCTATGATCCGCCACATAGTTGTCCATGTACAGATGGAGCAGGCGGTCTATGATCCGCCACATAGTCGTCCATGTACAGATGGAGCAGGCGGTCTATGATCCACCACATAGTTGTCCATGTACAGATGGAGCAGGCGGTCTATGATCCGCCACATAGTCGTCCATGTACAGATGGAGCAGGCGGTCTATGATCCGCCACATAGTTGTCCATGTACAGATGGAGCAGGCGGTCTATGATCCGCCACATAGTCGTCCATGTACAGATGGAGCAGGCGGTCTATGATCCACCACATAGTCGTCCATGTACAGATGGAGCAGGCGGTCTATGATCCGCCACATAGTCGTCCATGTACAGATGGAGCAGGCGGTCTATGATCCACCACATAGTCGTCCATGTACAGATGGAGCAGGCGGTCTATGATCCGCCACATAGTCGTCCATGTACAGATGGAGCAGGCGGTCTATGATCCGCCACATAGTTGTCCATGTACAGATGGAGCAGGCGGTCTATGATCCACCACATAGTCGTCCATGTACAGATGGAGCAGGCGGTCTATGATCCGCCACATAGTCGTCCATGTACAGATGGAGCAGGCGGTCTATGATCCGCCACATAGTCGTCCATGTACAGATGGAGCAGGCGGTCTATGATCCGCCACATAGTCGTCCATGTACAGATGGAGCAGGCGGTCTATGATCCGCCACATAGTCGTCCATGTACAGATGGAGCAGGCGGTCTATGATCCGCCACATAGTTGTCCATGTACAGATGGAGCAGGCGGTCTATGATCCGCCACATAGTCGTCCATGTACAGATGGAGCAGGCGGTCTATGATCCACCACATAGTTGTCCATGTACAGATGGAGCAGGCGGTCTATGATCCGCCACATAGTCGTCCATGTACAGATGGAGCAGGCGGTCTATGATCCGCCACATAGTTGTCCATGTACAGATGGAGCAGGCGGTCTATGATCCGCCACATAGTTGTCCATGTACAGATGGAGCAGGCGGTCTATGATCCGCCACATAGTCGTCCATGTACAGATGGAGCAGGCGGTCTATGATCCGCCACATAGTCGTCCATGTACAGATGGAGCAGGCGGTCTATGATCCGCCACATAGTCGTCCATGTACAGATGGAGCAGGCGGTCTATGATCCGCCACATAGTTGTCCATGTACAGATGGAGCAGGCGGTCTATGATCCGCCACATAGTCGTCCATGTACAGATGGAGCAGGCGGTCTATGATCCACCACATAGTCGTCCATGTACAGATGGAGCAGGCGGTCTATGATCCGCCACATAGTCGTCCATGTACAGATGGAGCAGGCGGTCTATGATCCGCCACATAGTCGTCCATGTACAGATGGAGCAGGCGGTCTATGATCCGCCACATAGTCGTCCATGTACAGATGGAGCAGGCGGTCTATGATCCGCCACATAGTTGTCCATGTACAGATGGAGCAGGCGGTCTATGATCCACCACATAGTCGTCCATGTACAGATGGAGCAGGCGGTCTATGATCCGCCACATAGTTGTCCATGTACAGATGGAGCAGGCGGTCTATGATCCGCCACATAGTCGTCCATGTACAGATGGAGCAGGCGGTCTATGATCCGCCACATAGTTGTCCATGTACAGATGGAGCAGGCGGTCTATGATCCGCCACATAGTCGTCCATGTACAGATGGAGCAGGCGGTCTATGATCCGCCACATAGTTGTCCATGTACAGATGGAGCAGGCGGTCTATGATCCGCCACATAGTCGTCCATGTACAGATGGAGCAGGCGGTCTATGATCCGCCACATAGTTGTCCATGTACAGATGGAGCAGGCGGTCTATGATCCGCCACATAGTCGTCCATGTACAGATGGAGCAGGCGGTCTATGATCCACCACATAGTCGTCCATGTACAGATGGAGCAGGCGGTCTATGATCCGCCACATAGTTGTCCATGTACAGATGGAGCAGGCGGTCTATGATCCGCCACATAGTCGTCCATGTACAGATGGAGCAGGCGGTCTATGATCCGCCACATAGTCGTCCATGTACAGATGGAGCAGGCGGTCTATGATCCGCCACATAGTCGTCCATGTACAGATGGAGCAGGCGGTCTATGATCCGCCACATAGTTGTCCATGTACAGATGGAGCAGGCGGTCTATGATCCGCCACATAGTCGTCCATGTACAGATGGAGCAGGCGGTCTATGATCCGCCACATAGTCGTCCATGTACAGATGGAGCAGGCGGTCTATGATCCGCCACATAGTCGTCCATGTACAGATGGAGCAGGCGGTCTATGATCCGCCACATAGTTGTCCATGTACAGATGGAGCAGGCGGTCTATGATCCGCCACATAGTCGTCCATGTACAGATGGAGCAGGCGGTCTATGATCCGCCACATAGTCGTCCATGTACAGATGGAGCAGGCGGTCTATGATCCACCACATAGTTGTCCATGTACAGATGGAGCAGGCGGTCTATGATCCACCACATAGTCATCCATGTACAGATGGAGCAGGCGGTCTATGATCCGCCACATAGTTGTCCATGTACAGATGGAGCAGGCGGTCTATGATCCGCCACATAGTTGTCCATGTACAGATGGAGCAGGCGGTCTATGATCCGCCACATAGTCGTCCATGTACAGATGGAGCAGGCGGTCTATGATCCGCCACATAGTTGTCCATGTACAGATGGAGCAGGCGGTCTATGATCCGCCACATAGTCGTCCATGTACAGATGGAGCAGGCGGTCTATGATCCGCCACATAGTTGTCCATGTACAGATGGAGCAGGCGGTCTATGATCCGCCACATAGTCGTCCATGTACAGATGGAGCAGGCGGTCTATGATCCACCACATAGTTGTCCATGTACAGATGGAGCAGGCGGTCTATGATCCGCCACATAGTCGTCCATGTACAGATGGAGCAGGCGGTCTATGATCCACCACATAGTCGTCCATGTACAGATGGAGCAGGCGGTCTATGATCCGCCACATAGTCGTCCATGTACAGATGGAGCAGGCGGTCTATGATCCGCCACATAGTTGTCCATGTACAGATGGAGCAGGCGGTCTATGATCCGCCACATAGTCGTCCATGTACAGATGGAGCAGGCGGTCTATGATCCGCCACATAGTCGTCCATGTACAGATGGAGCAGGCGGTCTATGATCCGCCACATAGTTGTCCATGTACAGATGGAGCAGGCGGTCTATGATCCGCCACATAGTCGTCCATGTACAGATGGAGCAGGCGGTCTATGATCCGCCACATAGTCGTCCATGTACAGATGGAGCAGGCGGTCTATGATCCGCCACATAGTCGTCCATGTACAGATGGAGCAGGCGGTCTATGATCCGCCACATAGTCGTCCATGTACAGATGGAGCAGGCGGTCTATGATCCGCCACATAGTCGTCCATGTACAGATGGAGCAGGCGGTCTATGATCCACCACATAGTTGTCCATGTACAGATGGAGCAGGCGGTCTATGATCCGCCACATAGTCGTCCATGTACAGATGGAGCAGGCGGTCTATGATCCACCACATAGTCGTCCATGTACAGATGGAGCAGGCGGTCTATGATCCGCCACATAGTTGTCCATGTACAGATGGAGCAGGCGGTCTATGATCCGCCACATAGTCGTCCATGTACAGATGGAGCAGGCGGTCTATGATCCGCCACATAGTTGTCCATGTACAGATGGAGCAGGCGGTCTATGATCCGCCACATAGTCGTCCATGTACAGATGGAGCAGGCGGTCTATGATCCGCCACATAGTCGTCCATGTACAGATGGAGCAGGCGGTCTATGATCCGCCACATAGTTGTCCATGTACAGATGGAGCAGGCGGTCTATGATCCGCCACATAGTCGTCCATGTACAGATGGAGCAGGCGGTCTATGATCCGCCACATAGTTGTCCATGTACAGATGGAGCAGGCGGTCTATGATCCGCCACATAGTCGTCCATGTACAGATGGAGCAGGCGGTCTATGATCCGCCACATAGTCGTCCATGTACAGATGGAGCAGGCGGTCTATGATCCGCCACATAGTCGTCCATGTACAGATGGAGCAGGCGGTCTATGATCCGCCACATAGTCGTCCATGTACAGATGGAGCAGGCGGTCTATGATCCGCCACATAGTCGTCCATGTACAGATGGAGCAGGCGGTCTATGATCCGCCACATAGTCGTCCATGTACAGATGGAGCAGGCGGTCTATGATCCACCACATAGTCGTCCATGTACAGATGGAGCAGGCGGTCTATGATCCGCCACATAGTCGTCCATGTACAGATGGAGCAGGCGGTCTATGATCCGCCACATAGTCGTCCATGTACAGATGGAGCAGGCGGTCTATGATCCGCCACATAGTCGTCCATGTACAGATGGAGCAGGCGGTCTATGATCCGCCACATAGTCGTCCATGTACAGATGGAGCAGGCGGTCTATGATCCGCCACATAGTTGTCCATGTACAGATGGAGCAGGCGGTCTATGATCCGCCACATAGTCGTCCATGTACAGATGGAGCAGGCGGTCTATGATCCGCCACATAGTCGTCCATGTACAGATGGAGCAGGCGGTCTATGATCCGCCACATAGTTGTCCATGTACAGATGGAGCAGGCGGTCTATGATCCGCCACATAGTCGTCCATGTACAGATGGAGCAGGCGGTCTATGATCCGCCACATAGTCGTCCATGTACAGATGGAGCAGGCGGTCTATGATCCGCCACATAGTCGTCCATGTACAGATGGAGCAGGCGGTCTATGATCCGCCACATAGTCGTCCATGTACAGATGGAGCAGGCGGTCTATGATCCGCCACATAGTCGTCCATGTACAGATGGAGCAGGCGGTCTATGATCCGCCACATAGTCGTCCATGTACAGATGGAGCAGGCGGTCTATGATCCACCACATAGTCGTCCATGTACAGATGGAGCAGGCGGTCTATGATCCACCACATAGTTGTCCATGTACAGATGGAGCAGGCGGTCTATGATCCGCCACATAGTCGTCCATGTACAGATGGAGCAGGCGGTCTATGATCCACCACATAGTCGTCCATGTACAGATGGAGCAGGCGGTCTATGATCCGCCACATAGTCGTCCATGTACAGATGGAGCAGGCGGTCTATGATCCGCCACATAGTTGTCCATGTACAGATGGAGCAGGCGGTCTATGATCCGCCACATAGTTGTCCATGTACAGATGGAGCAGGCGGTCTATGATCCGCCACATAGTCGTCCATGTACAGATGGAGCAGGCGGTCTATGATCCGCCACATAGTCGTCCATGTACAGATGGAGCAGGCGGTCTATGATCCGCCACATAGTCGTCCATGTACAGATGGAGCAGGCGGTCTATGATCCGCCACATAGTTGTCCATGTACAGATGGAGCAGGCGGTCTATGATCCGCCACATAGTCGTCCATGTACAGATGGAGCAGGCGGTCTATGATCCGCCACATAGTCGTCCATGTACAGATGGAGCAGGCGGTCTATGATCCGCCACATAGTCGTCCATGTACAGATGGAGCAGGCGGTCTATGATCCGCCACATAGTCGTCCATGTACAGATGGAGCAGGCGGTCTATGATCCGCCACATAGTTGTCCATGTACAGATGGAGCAGGCGGTCTATGATCCGCCACATAGTCGTCCATGTACAGATGGAGCAGGCGGTCTATGATCCGCCACATAGTTGTCCATGTACAGATGGAGCAGGCGGTCTATGATCCGCCACATAGTCGTCCATGTACAGATGGAGCAGGCGGTCTATGATCCGCCACATAGTTGTCCATGTACAGATGGAGCAGGCGGTCTATGATCCGCCACATAGCGTCCATGTACAGATGGAGCAGGCGGTCTATGATCCACCACATAGTTGTCCATGTACAGATGGAGCAGGCGGTCTATGATCCGCCACATAGTCGTCCATGTACAGATGGAGCAGGCGGTCTATGATCCGCTAGATGGAGCAGGCGGTCTATGATCCGCCACATAGTCGTCCATGTACAGATGGAGCAGGCGGTCTATGATCCGCCACATAGTCGTCCATGTACAGATGGAGCAGGCGGTCTATGATCCGCCACATAGTCGTCCATGTACAGATGGAGCAGGCGGTCTATGATCCGCCACATAGTCGTCCATGTACAGATGGAGCAGGCGGTCTATGATCCACCACATAGTCGTCCATGTACAGATGGAGCAGGCGGTCTATGATCCGCCACATAGTCGTCCATGTACAGATGGAGCAGGCGGTCTATGATCCGCCACATAGTCGTCCATGTACAGATGGAGCAGGCGGTCTATGATCCGCCACATAGTCGTCCATGTACAGATGGAGCAGGCGGTCTATGATCCACCACATAGTCGTCCATGTACAGATGGAGCAGGCGGTTTATGATCCGCCACATAGTTGTCCATGTACAGATGGAGCAGGCGGTCTATGATCCGCCACATAGTCGTCCATGTACAGATGGAGCAGGCGGTCTATGATCCGCCACATAGTTGTCCATGTACAGATGGAGCAGGCGGTCTATGATCCGCCACATAGTTGTCCATGTACAGATGGAGCAGGCGGTCTATGATCCGCCACATAGTCGTCCATGTACAGATGGAGCAGGCGGTCTATGATCCGCCACATAGTCGTCCATGTACAGATGGAGCAGGCGGTCTATGATCCGCCACATAGTCGTCCATGTACAGATGGAGCAGGCGGTCTATGATCCGCCACATAGTTGTCCATGTACAGATGGAGCAGGCGGTCTATGATCCGCCACATAGTTGTCCATGTACAGATGGAGCAGGCGGTCTATGATCCGCCACATAGTCGTCCATGTACAGATGGAGCAGGCGGTCTATGATCCGCCACTGTGTCCATGTCAGATGGGGGCGGTTTGATCCGCCACATAGTTCCCATGTACAGATGGAGCAGGCGGTCTATGATCCGCCACATAGTCGTCCATGTACAGATGGAGCAGGCGGTCTATGATCCGCCACATAGTCGTCCATGTACAGATGGAGCAGGCGGTCTATGATCCGCCACATAGTCGTCCATGTACAGATGGAGCAGGCGGTCTATGATCCGCCACATAGTCGTCCATGTACAGATGGAGCAGGCGGTCTATGATCCGCCACATAGTCGTCCATGTACAGATGGAGCAGGCGGTCTATGATCCGCCACATAGTCGTCCATGTACAGATGGAGCAGGCGGTCTATGATCCGCCACATAGTCGTCCATGTACAGATGGAGCAGGCGGTCTATGATCCGCCACATAGTCGTCCATGTACAGATGGAGCAGGCGGTCTATGATCCGCCACATAGTTGTCCATGTACAGATGGAGCAGGCGGTCTATGATCCGCCACATAGTCGTCCATGTACAGATGGAGCAGGCGGTCTATGATCCGCCACATAGTTGTCCATGTACAGATGGAGCAGGCGGTCTATGATCCGCCACATAGTCGTCCATGTACAGATGGAGCAGGCGGTCTATGATCCACCACATAGTCGTCCATGTACAGATGGAGCAGGCGGTCTATGATCCGCCACATAGTCGTCCATGTACAGATGGAGCAGGCGGTCTATGATCCACCACATAGTCGTCCATGTACAGATGGAGCAGGCGGTCTATGATCCGCCACATAGTCGTCCATGTACAGATGGAGCAGGCGGTCTATGATCCACCACATAGTTGTCCATGTACAGATGGAGCAGGCGGTCTATGATCCGCCACATAGTCGTCCATGTACAGATGGAGCAGGCGGTCTATGATCCACCACATAGTCGTCCATGTACAGATGGAGCAGGCGGTCTATGATCCGCCACATAGTCGTCCATGTACAGATGGAGCAGGCGGTCTATGATCCGCCACATAGTCGTCCATGTACAGATGGAGCAGGCGGTCTATGATCCGCCACATAGTTGTCCATGTACAGATGGAGCAGGCGGTCTATGATCCGCCACATAGTCGTCCATGTACAGATGGAGCAGGCGGTCTATGATCCGCCACATAGTCGTCCATGTACAGATGGAGCAGGCGGTCTATGATCCGCCACATAGTCGTCCATGTACAGATGGAGCAGGCGGTCTATGATCCGCCACATAGTTGTCCATGTACAGATGGAGCAGGCGGTCTATGATCCGCCACATAGTCGTCCATGTACAGATGGAGCAGGCGGTCTATGATCCGCCACATAGTTGTCCATGTACAGATGGAGCAGGCGGTCTATGATCCGCCACATAGTCGTCCATGTACAGATGGAGCAGGCGGTCTATGATCCGCCACATAGTTGTCCATGTACAGATGGAGCAGGCGGTCTATGATCCGCCACATAGTCGTCCATGTACAGATGGAGCAGGCGGTCTATGATCCGCCACATAGTCGTCCATGTACAGATGGAGCAGGCGGTCTATGATCCGCCACATAGTCGTCCATGTACAGATGGAGCAGGCGGTCTATGATCCGCCACATAGTTGTCCATGTACAGATGGAGCAGGCGGTCTATGATCCGCCACATAGTCGTCCATGTACAGATGGAGCAGGCGGTCTATGATCCGCCACATAGTTGTCCATGTACAGATGGAGCAGGCGGTCTATGATCCGCCACATAGTCATCCATGTACAGATGGAGCAGGCGGTCTATGATCCGCCACATAGTTGTCCATGTACAGATGGAGCAGGCGGTCTATGATCCGCCACATAGTCGTCCATGTACAGATGGAGCAGGCGGTCTATGATCCGCCACATAGTCGTCCATGTACAGATGGAGCAGGGGGCGTCCATGACAGATGGAGCAGGCGGTCTATGATCCGCCACATAGTTGTCCATGTACAGATGGAGCAGGCGGTCTATGATCCGCCACATAGTCGTCCATGTACAGATGGAGCAGGCGGTCTATGATCCGCCACATAGTCGTCCATGTACAGATGGAGCAGGCGGTCTATGATCCGCCACATAGTTGTCCATGTACAGATGGAGCAGGCGGTCTATGATCCGCCACATAGTCGTCCATGTACAGATGGAGCAGGCGGTCTATGATCCGCCACATAGTTGTCCATGTACAGATGGAGCAGGCGGTCTATGATCCGCCACATAGTCGTCCATGTACAGATGGAGCAGGCGGTCTATGATCCGCCACATAGTCGTCCATGTACAGATGGAGCAGGCGGTCTATGATCCGCCACATAGTCGTCCATGTACAGATGGAGCAGGCGGTCTATGATCCGCCACATAGTCGTCCATGTACAGATGGAGCAGGCGGTCTATGATCCGCCACATAGTCGTCCATGTACAGATGGAGCAGGCGGTCTATGATCCACCACATAGTCGTCCATGTACAGATGGAGCAGGCGGTCTATGATCCGCCACATAGTTGTCCATGTACAGATGGAGCAGGCGGTCTATGATCCGCCACATAGTCGTCCATGTACAGATGGAGCAGGCGGTCTATGATCCGCCACATAGTTGTCCATGTACAGATGGAGCAGGCGGTCTATGATCCGCCACATAGTTGTCCATGTACAGATGGAGCAGGCGGTCTATGATCCGCCACATAGTCGTCCATGTACAGATGGAGCAGGCGGTCTATGATCCGCCACATAGTTGTCCATGTACAGATGGAGCAGGCGGTCTATGATCCGCCACATAGTCGTCCATGTACAGATGGAGCAGGCGGTCTATGATCCGCCACATAGTTGTCCATGTACAGATGGAGCAGGCGGTCTATGATCCGCCACATAGTCGTCCATGTACAGATGGAGCAGGCGGTCTATGATCCGCCACATAGTTGTCCATGTACAGATGGAGCAGGCGGTCTATGATCCGCCACATAGTCGTCCATGTACAGATGGAGCAGGCGGTCTATGATCCGCCACATAGTTGTCCATGTACAGATGGAGCAGGCGGTCTATGATCCGCCACATAGTCGTCCATGTACAGATGGAGCAGGCGGTCTATGATCCGCCACATAGTCGTCCATGTACAGATGGAGCAGGCGGTCTATGATCCGCCACATAGTCGTCCATGTACAGATGGAGCAGGCGGTCTATGATCCACCACATAGTTGTCCATGTACAGATGGAGCAGGCGGTCTATGATCCGCCACATAGTCGTCCATGTACAGATGGAGCAGGCGGTCTATGATCCGCCACATAGTTGTCCATGTACAGATGGAGCAGGCGGTCTATGATCCGCCACATAGTCGTCCATGTACAGATGGAGCAGGCGGTCTATGATCCGCCACATAGTTGTCCATGTACAGATGGAGCAGGCGGTCTATGATCCGCCACATAGTCGTCCATGTACAGATGGAGCAGGCGGTCTATGATCCGCCACATAGTCGTCCATGTACAGATGGAGCAGGCGGTCTATGATCCGCCACATAGTCGTCCATGTACAGATGGAGCAGGCGGTCTATGATCCGCCACATAGTCGTCCATGTACAGATGGAGCAGGCGGTCTATGATCCGCCACATAGTTGTCCATGTACAGATGGAGCAGGCGGTCTATGATCCGCCACATAGTGCGTCCATGTACAGATGGAGCAGGCGGTCTATGATCCGCCACATAGTCGTCCATGTACAGATGGAGCAGGCGGTCTATGATCCGCCACATAGTTGTCCATGTACAGATGGAGCAGGCGGTCTATGATCCGCCACATAGTCGTCCATGTACAGATGGAGCAGGCGGTCTATGATCCGCCACATAGTCGTCCATGTACAGATGGAGCAGGCGGTCTATGATCCGCCACATAGTCGTCCATGTACAGATGGAGCAGGCGGTCTATGATCCGCCACATAGTCGTCCATGTACAGATGGAGCAGGCGGTCTATGATCCGCCACATAGTCGTCCATGTACAGATGGAGCAGGCGGTCTATGATCCGCCACATAGTCGTCCATGTACAGATGGAGCAGGCGGTCTATGATCCACCACATAGTCGTCCATGTACAGATGGAGCAGGCGGTCTATGATCCGCCACATAGTCGTCCATGTACAGATGGAGCAGGCGGTCTATGATCCGCCACATAGTTGTCCATGTACAGATGGAGCAGGCGGTCTATGATCCGCCACATAGTTGTCCATGTACAGATGGAGCAGGCGGTCTATGATCCGCCACATAGTCGTCCATGTACAGATGGAGCAGGCGGTCTATGATCCGCCACATAGTCGTCCATGTACAGATGGAGCAGGCGGTCTATGATCCGCCACATAGTTGTCCATGTACAGATGGAGCAGGCGGTCTATGATCCGCCACATAGTCGTCCATGTACAGATGGAGCAGGCGGTCTATGATCCGCCACATAGTCGTCCATGTACAGATGGAGCAGGCGGTCTATGATCCGCCACATAGTCGTCCATGTACAGATGGAGCAGGCGGTCTATGATCCGCCACATAGTTGTCCATGTACAGATGGAGCAGGCGGTCTATGATCCGCCACATAGTCGTCCATGTACAGATGGAGCAGGCGGTCTATGATCCGCCACATAGTTGTCCATGTACAGATGGAGCAGGCGGTCTATGATCCGCCACATAGTCGTCCATGTACAGATGGAGCAGGCGGTCTATGATCCGCCACATAGTCGTCCATGTACAGATGGAGCAGGCGGTCTATGATCCGCCACATAGTCGTCCATGTACAGATGGAGCAGGCGGTCTATGATCCGCCACATAGTCGTCCATGTACAGATGGAGCAGGCGGTCTATGATCCGCCACATAGTCGTCCATGTACAGATGGAGCAGGCGGTCTATGATCCGCCACATAGTCGTCCATGTACAGATGGAGCAGGCGGTCTATGATCCGCCACATAGTCGTCCATGTACAGATGGAGCAGGCGGTCTATGATCCGCCACATAGTCGTCCATGTACAGATGGAGCAGGCGGTCTATGATCCGCCACATAGTTGTCCATGTACAGATGGAGCAGGCGGTCTATGATCCACCACATAGTCGTCCATGTACAGATGGAGCAGGCGGTCTATGATCCGCCACATAGTTGTCCATGTACAGATGGAGCAGGCGGTCTATGATCCGCCACATAGTCGTCCATGTACAGATGGAGCAGGCGGTCTATGATCCGCCACATAGTCGTCCATGTACAGATGGAGCAGGCGGTCTATGATCCGCCACATAGTTGTCCATGTACAGATGGAGCAGGCGGTCTATGATCCGCCACATAGTTGTCCATGTACAGATGGAGCAGGCGGTCTATGATCCGCCACATAGTCGTCCATGTACAGATGGAGCAGGCGGTCTATGATCCGCCACATAGTCGTCCATGTACAGATGGAGCAGGCGGTCTATGATCCGCCACATAGTCGTCCATGTACAGATGGAGCAGGCGGTCTATGATCCGCCACATAGTTGTCCATGTACAGATGGAGCAGGCGGCCTCTGATCCCACATAGTCGTCCATGTACAGATGGAGCAGGCGGTCTATGATCCGCCACATAGTTGTCCATGTACAGATGGAGCAGGCGGTCTATGATCCGCCACATAGTCGTCCATGTACAGATGGAGCAGGCGGTCTATGATCCGCCACATAGTTGTCCATGTACAGATGGAGCAGGCGGTCTATGATCCGCCACATAGTCGTCCATGTACAGATGGAGCAGGCGGTCTATGATCCGCCACATAGTCGTCCATGTACAGATGGAGCAGGCGGTCTATGATCCGCCACATAGTTGTCCATGTACAGATGGAGCAGGCGGTCTATGATCCGCCACATAGTTGTCCATGTACAGATGGAGCAGGCGGTCTATGATCCGCCACATAGTCGTCCATGTACAGATGGAGCAGGCGGTCTATGATCCGCCACATAGTCGTCCATGTACAGATGGAGCAGGCGGTCTATGATCCGCCACATAGTTGTCCATGTACAGATGGAGCAGGCGGTCTATGATCCGCCACATAGTCGTCCATGTACAGATGGAGCAGGCGGTCTATGATCCGCCACATAGTTGTCCATGTACAGATGGAGCAGGCGGTCTATGATCCGCCACATAGTCGTCCATGTACAGATGGAGCAGGCGGTCTATGATCCGCCACATAGTCGTCCATGTACAGATGGAGCAGGCGGTCTATGATCCGCCACATAGTCGTCCATGTACAGATGGAGCAGGCGGTCTATGATCCGCCACATAGTCGTCCATGTACAGATGGAGCAGGCGGTCTATGATCCGCCACATAGTCGTCCATGTACAGATGGAGCAGGCGGTCTATGATCCGCCACATAGTCGTCCATGTACAGATGGAGCAGGCGGTCTATGATCCGCCACATAGTCGTCCATGTACAGATGGAGCAGGCGGTCTATGATCCGCCACATAGTCGTCCATGTACAGATGGAGCAGGCGGTCTATGATCCGCCACATAGTCGTCCATGTACAGATGGAGCAGGCGGTCTATGATCCGCCACATAGTCGTCCATGTACAGATGGAGCAGGCGGTCTATGATCCGCCACATAGTCGTCCATGTACAGATGGAGCAGGCGGTCTATGATCCGCCACATAGTCGTCCATGTACAGATGGAGCAGGCGGTCTATGATCCGCCACATAGTTGTCCATGTACAGATGGAGCAGGCGGTCTATGATCCGCCACATAGTCGTCCATGTACAGATGGAGCAGGCGGTCTATGATCCACCACATAGTTGTCCATGTACAGATGGAGCAGGCGGTCTATGATCCGCCACATAGTCGTCCATGTACAGATGGAGCAGGCGGTCTATGATCCGCCACATAGTCGTCCATGTACAGATGGAGCAGGCGGTCTATGATCCGCCACATAGTCGTCCATGTACAGATGGAGCAGGCGGTCTATGATCCGCCACATAGTCGTCCATGTACAGATGGAGCAGGCGGTCTATGATCCGCCACATAGTTGTCCATGTACAGATGGAGCAGGCGGTCTATGATCCACCACATAGTCGTCCATGTACAGATGGAGCAGGCGGTCTATGATCCGCCACATAGTTGTCCATGTACAGATGGAGCAGGCGGTCTATGATCCGCCACATAGTCGTCCATGTACAGATGGAGCAGGCGGTCTATGATCCGCCACATAGTCGTCCATGTACAGATGGAGCAGGCGGTCTATGATCCGCCACATAGTCGTCCATGTACAGATGGAGCAGGCGGTCTATGATCCGCCACATAGTTGTCCATGTACAGATGGAGCAGGCGGTCTATGATCCGCCACATAGTCGTCCATGTACAGATGGAGCAGGCGGTCTATGATCCGCCACATAGTCGTCCATGTACAGATGGAGCAGGCGGTCTATGATCCGCCACATAGTCGTCCATGTACAGATGGAGCAGGCGGTCTATGATCCGCCACATAGTTGTCCATGTACAGATGGAGCAGGCGGTCTATGATCCGCCACATAGTCGTCCATGTACAGATGGAGCAGGCGGTCTATGATCCGCCACATAGTCGTCCATGTACAGATGGAGCAGGCGGTCTATGATCCGCCACATAGTCGTCCATGTACAGATGGAGCAGGCGGTCTATGATCCGCCACATAGTCGTCCATGTACAGATGGAGCAGGCGGTCTATGATCCGCCACATAGTCGTCCATGTACAGATGGAGCAGGCGGTCTATGATCCGCCACATAGTCGTCCATGTACAGATGGAGCAGGCGGTCTATGATCCGCCACATAGTCGTCCATGTACAGATGGAGCAGGCGGTCTATGATCCGCCACATAGTCGTCCATGTACAGATGGAGCAGGCGGTCTATGATCCGCCACATAGTCGTCCATGTACAGATGGAGCAGGCGGTCTATGATCCGCCACATAGTCGTCCATGTACAGATGGAGCAGGCGGTCTATGATCCGACCTCACATAGTTGTCCATGTACAGATGGAGCAGGCGGTCTATGATCCGCCACATAGTCGTCCATGTACAGATGGAGCAGGCGGTCTATGATCCGCCACATAGTCGTCCATGTACAGATGGAGCAGGCGGTCTATGATCCGCCACATAGTCGTCCATGTACAGATGGAGCAGGCGGTCTATGATCCGCCACATAGTTGTCCATGTACAGATGGAGCAGGCGGTCTATGATCCGCCACATAGTCGTCCATGTACAGATGGAGCAGGCGGTCTATGATCCGCCACATAGTCGTCCATGTACAGATGGAGCAGGCGGTCTATGATCCGCCACATAGTTGTCCATGTACAGATGGAGCAGGCGGTCTATGATCCGCCACATAGTCGTCCATGTACAGATGGAGCAGGCGGTCTATGATCCGCCACATAGTCGTCCATGTACAGATGGAGCAGGCGGTCTATGATCCGCCACATAGTCGTCCATGTACAGATGGAGCAGGCGGTCTATGATCCGCCACATAGTTGTCCATGTACAGATGGAGCAGGCGGTCTATGATCCGCCACATAGTCGTCCATGTACAGATGGAGCAGGCGGTCTATGATCCGCCACATAGTTGTCCATGTACAGATGGAGCAGGCGGTCTATGATCCGCCACATAGTCGTCCATGTACAGATGGAGCAGGCGGTCTATGATCCGCCACATAGTCGTCCATGTACAGATGGAGCAGGCGGTCTATGATCCGCCACATAGTCGTCCATGTACAGATGGAGCAGGCGGTCTATGATCCGCCACATAGTCGTCCATGTACAGATGGAGCAGGCGGTCTATGATCCGCCACATAGTCGTCCATGTACAGATGGAGCAGGCGGTCTATGATCCGCCACATAGTCGTCCATGTACAGATGGAGCAGGCGGTCTATGATCCGCCACATAGTCGTCCATGTACAGATGGAGCAGGCGGTCTATGATCCGCCACATAGTTGTCCATGTACAGATGGAGCAGGCGGTCTATGATCCGCCACATAGTCGTCCATGTACAGATGGAGCAGGCGGTCTATGATCCGCCACATAGTCGTCCATGTACAGATGGAGCAGGCGGTCTATGATCCACCACATAGTTGTCCATGTACAGATGGAGCAGGCGGTCTATGATCCGCCACATAGTCGTCCATGTACAGATGGAGCAGGCGGTCTATGATCCGCCACATAGTTGTCCATGTACAGATGGAGCAGGCGGTCTATGATCCGCCACATAGTTGTCCATGTACAGATGGAGCAGGCGGTCTATGATCCGCCACATAGTCGTCCATGTACAGATGGAGCAGGCGGTCTATGATCCGCCACATAGTCGTCCATGTACAGATGGAGCAGGCGGTCTATGATCCGCCACATAGTTGTCCATGTACAGATGGAGCAGGCGGTCTATGATCCGCCACATAGTCGTCCATGTACAGATGGAGCAGGCGGTCTATGATCCGCCACATAGTTGTCCATGTACAGATGGAGCAGGCGGTCTATGATCCGCCACATAGTCGTCCATGTACAGATGGAGCAGGCGGTCTATGATCCGCCACATAGTCGTCCATGTACAGATGGAGCAGGCGGTTATGATCCGCCACATAGTGTCCATGTACAGATGGAGCAGGCGGTCTATGATCCACCACATAGTCGTCCATGTACAGATGGAGCAGGCGGTCTATGATCCGCCACATAGTCGTCCATGTACAGATGGAGCAGGCGGTCTATGATCCGCCACATAGTTGTCCATGTACAGATGGAGCAGGCGGTCTATGATCCACCACATAGTCGTCCATGTACAGATGGAGCAGGCGGTCTATGATCCGCCACATAGTTGTCCATGTACAGATGGAGCAGGCGGTCTATGATCCGCCACATAGTCGTCCATGTACAGATGGAGCAGGCGGTCTATGATCCGCCACATAGTCGTCCATGTACAGATGGAGCAGGCGGTCTATGATCCGCCACATAGTCGTCCATGTACAGATGGAGCAGGCGGTCTATGATCCGCCACATAGTCGTCCATGTACAGATGGAGCAGGCGGTCTATGATCCGCCACATAGTCGTCCATGTACAGATGGAGCAGGCGGTCTATGATCCGCCACATAGTCGTCCATGTACAGATGGAGCAGGCGGTCTATGATCCGCCACATAGTCGTCCATGTACAGATGGAGCAGGCGGTCTATGATCCGCCACATAGTTGTCCATGTACAGATGGAGCAGGCGGTCTATGATCCACCACATAGTCGTCCATGTACAGATGGAGCAGGCGGTCTATGATCCGCCACATAGTCGTCCATGTACAGATGGAGCAGGCGGTCTATGATCCGCCACATAGTCGTCCATGTACAGATGGAGCAGGCGGTCTATGATCCGCCACATAGTTCCATGTACAGATGGAGCAGGCGGTCTATGATCCGCCACATAGTTGTCCATGTACAGATGGAGCAGGCGGTCTATGATCCACCACATAGTTGTCCATGTACAGATGGAGCAGGCGGTCTATGATCCGCCACATAGTCGTCCATGTACAGATGGAGCAGGCGGTCTATGATCCGCCACATAGTTGTCCATGTACAGATGGAGCAGGCGGTCTATGATCCGCCACATAGTCGTCCATGTACAGATGGAGCAGGCGGTCTATGATCCGCCACATAGTTGTCCATGTACAGATGGAGCAGGCGGTCTATGATCCGCCACATAGTCGTCCATGTACAGATGGAGCAGGCGGTCTATGATCCGCCACATAGTTGTCCATGTACAGATGGAGCAGGCGGTCTATGATCCGCCACATAGTCGTCCATGTACAGATGGAGCAGGCGGTCTATGATCCACCACATAGTCGTCCATGTACAGATGGAGCAGGCGGTCTATGATCCGCCACATAGTCGTCCATGTACAGATGGAGCAGGCGGTCTATGATCCGCCACATAGTCGTCCATGTACAGATGGAGCAGGCGGTCTATGATCCGCCACATAGTCGTCCATGTACAGATGGAGCAGGCGTTTTTTGTTGGGGGGTCTATGATCCGCCACATAGTCGTCCATGTACAGATGGAGCAGGCGGTCTATGATCCGCCACATAGTTGTCCATGTACAGATGGAGCAGGCGGTCTATGATCCGCCACATAGTCGTCCATGTACAGATGGAGCAGGCGGTCTATGATCCACCACATAGTCGTCCATGTACAGATGGAGCAGGCGGTCTATGATCCACCACATAGTCGTCCATGTACAGATGGAGCAGGCGGTCTATGATCCGCCACATAGTTGTCCATGTACAGATGGAGCAGGCGGTCTATGATCCGCCACATAGTCGTCCATGTACAGATGGAGCAGGCGGTCTATGATCCGCCACATAGTTGTCCATGTACAGATGGAGCAGGCGGTCTATGATCCGCCACATAGTCGTCCATGTACAGATGGAGCAGGCGGTCTATGATCCGCCACATAGTCGTCCATGTACAGATGGAGCAGGCGGTCTATGATCCGCCACATAGTCGTCCATGTACAGATGGAGCAGGCGGTCTATGATCCACCACATAGTCGTCCATGTACAGATGGAGCAGGCGGTCTATGATCCGCCACATAGTCGTCCATGTACAGATGGAGCAGGCGGTCTATGATCCGCCACATAGTCGTCCATGTACAGATGGAGCAGGCGGTCTATGATCCGCCACATAGTTGTCCATGTACAGATGGAGCAGGCGGTCTATGATCCACCACATAGTTGTCCATGTACAGATGGAGCAGGCGGTCTATGATCCGCCACATAGTTGTCCATGTACAGATGGAGCAGGCGGTCTATGATCCGCCACATAGTCGTCCATGTACAGATGGAGCAGGCGGTCTATGATCCGCCACATAGTCGTCCATGTACAGATGGAGCAGGCGGTCTATGATCCGCCACATAGTTGTCCATGTACAGATGGAGCAGGCGGTCTATGATCCGCCACATAGTCGTCCATGTACAGATGGAGCAGGCGGTCTATGATCCGCCACATAGTTGTCCATGTACAGATGGAGCAGGCGGTCTATGATCCGCCACATAGTTGTCCATGTACAGATGGAGCAGGCGGTCTATGATCCGCCACATAGTCGTCCATGTACAGATGGAGCAGGCGGTCTATGATCCGCCACATAGTCGTCCATGTACAGATGGAGCAGGCGGTCTATGATCCGCCACATAGTCGTCCATGTACAGATGGAGCAGGCGGTCTATGATCCGCCACATAGTCGTCCATGTACAGATGGAGCAGGCGGTCTATGATCCACCACATAGTCGTCCATGTACAGATGGAGCAGGCGGTCTATGATCCGCCACATAGTTGTCCATGTACAGATGGAGCAGGCGGTCTATGATCCGCCACATAGTCGTCCATGTACAGATGGAGCAGGCGGTCTATGATCCGCCACATAGTTGTCCATGTACAGATGGAGCAGGCGGTCTATGATCCGCCACATAGTCGTCCATGTACAGATGGAGCAGGCGGTCTATGATCCGCCACATAGTTGTCCATGTACAGATGGAGCAGGCGGTCTATGATCCACCACATAGTCGTCCATGTACAGATGGAGCAGGCGGTCTATGATCCGCCACATAGTTGTCCATGTACAGATGGAGCAGGCGGTCTATGATCCGCCACATAGTCGTCCATGTACAGATGGAGCAGGCGGTCTATGATCCGCCACATAGTTGTCCATGTACAGATGGAGCAGGCGGTCTATGATCCGCCACATAGTCGTCCATGTACAGATGGAGCAGGCGGTCTATGATCCGCCACATAGTTGTCCATGTACAGATGGAGCAGGCGGTCTATGATCCGCCACATAGTCGTCCATGTACAGATGGAGCAGGCGGTCTATGATCCGCCACATAGTCGTCCATGTACAGATGGAGCAGGCGGTCTATGATCCGCCACATAGTTGTCCATGTACAGATGGAGCAGGCGGTCTATGATCCGCCACATAGTCGTCCATGTACAGATGGAGCAGGCGGTCTATGATCCGCCACATAGTTGTCCATGTACAGATGGAGCAGGCGGTCTATGATCCACCACATAGTCGTCCATGTACAGATGGAGCAGGCGGTCTATGATCCGCCACATAGTCGTCCATGTACAGATGGAGCAGGCGGTCTATGATCCGCCACATAGTCGTCCATGTACAGATGGAGCAGGCGGTCTATGATCCGCCACATAGTTGTCCATGTACAGATGGAGCAGGCGGTCTATGATCCGCCACATAGTCGTCCATGTACAGATGGAGCAGGCGGTCTATGATCCGCCACATAGTTGTCCATGTACAGATGGAGCAGGCGGTCTATGATCCGCCACATAGTCGTCCATGTACAGATGGAGCAGGCGGTCTATGATCCGCCACATAGTTGTCCATGTACAGATGGAGCAGGCGGTCTATGATCCGCCACATAGTCCATGTACAGATGGAGCAGGCGGTCTATGATCCGCCACATAGTTGTCCATGTACAGATGGAGCAGGCGGTCTATGATCCGCCACATAGTCGTCCATGTACAGATGGAGCAGGCGGTCTATGATCCGCCACATAGTCGTCCATGTACAGATGGAGCAGGCGGTCTATGATCCGCCACATAGTCGTCCATGTACAGATGGAGCAGGCGGTCTATGATCCGCCACATAGTTGTCCATGTACAGATGGAGCAGGCGGTCTATGATCCTCAGATGGAGCAGGCGGTCTATGATCCGCCACATAGTTGTCCATGTACAGATGGAGCAGGCGGTCTATGATCCGCCACATAGTCGTCCATGTACAGATGGAGCAGGCGGTCTATGATCCGCCACATAGTTGTCCATGTACAGATGGAGCAGGCGGTCTATGATCCGCCACATAGTTGTCCATGTACAGATGGAGCAGGCGGTCTATGATCCGCCACATAGTCGTCCATGTACAGATGGAGCAGGCGGTCTATGATCCGCCACATAGTTGTCCATGTACAGATGGAGCAGGCGGTCTATGATCCGCCACATAGTCGTCCATGTACAGATGGAGCAGGCGGTCTATGATCCGCCACATAGTCGTCCATGTACAGATGGAGCAGGCGGTCTATGATCCGCCACATAGTCGTCCATGTACAGATGGAGCAGGCGGTCTATGATCCGCCACATAGTCGTCCATGTACAGATGGAGCAGGCGGTCTATGATCCACCACATAGTCGTCCATGTACAGATGGAGCAGGCGGTCTATGATCCGCCACATAGTCGTCCATGTACAGATGGAGCAGGCGGTCTATGATCCGCCACATAGTCGTCCATGTACAGATGGAGCAGGCGGTCTATGATCCGCCACATAGTCGTCCATGTACAGATGGAGCAGGCGGTCTATGATCCGCCACATAGTTGTCCATGTACAGATGGAGCAGGCGGTCTATGATCCGCCACATAGTCGTCCATGTACAGATGGAGCAGGCGGTCTATGATCCGCCACATAGTTGTCCATGTACAGATGGAGCAGGCGGTCTATGATCCGCCACATAGTCGTCCATGTACAGATGGAGCAGGCGGTCTATGATCCACCACATAGTTGTCCATGTACAGATGGAGCAGGCGGTCTATGATCCGCCACATAGTTGTCCATGTACAGATGGAGCAGGCGGTCTATGATCCGCCACATAGTCGTCCATGTACAGATGGAGCAGGCGGTCTATGATCCGCCACATAGTCGTCCATGTACAGATGGAGCAGGCGGTCTATGATCCGCCACATAGTTGTCCATGTACAGATGGAGCAGGCGGTCTATGATCCGCCACATAGTTGTCCATGTACAGATGGAGCAGGCGGTCTATGATCCACCACATAGTCGTCCATGTACAGATGGAGCAGGCGGTTTATGATCCGCCACATAGTTGTCCATGTACAGATGGAGCAGGCGGTCTATGATCCGCCACATAGTCGTCCATGTACAGATGGAGCAGGCGGTCTATGATCCGCCACATAGTTGTCCATGTACAGATGGAGCAGGCGGTCTATGATCCGCCACATAGTTGTCCATGTACAGATGGAGCAGGCGGTCTATGATCCGCCACATAGTCTGTCCATGTACAGATGGAGCAGGCGGTCTATGATCCGCCACATAGTTGTCCATGTACAGATGGAGCAGGCGGTCTATGATCCGCCACATAGTCGTCCATGTACAGATGGAGCAGGCGGTCTATGATCCGCCACATAGTTGTCCATGTACAGATGGAGCAGGCGGTCTATGATCCGCCACATAGTCGTCCATGTACAGATGGAGCAGGCGGTCTATGATCCGCCACATAGTTGTCCATGTACAGATGGAGCAGGCGGTCTATGATCCGCCACATAGTTGTCCATGTACAGATGGAGCAGGCGGTCTATGATCCGCCACATAGTTGTCCATGTACAGATGGAGCAGGCGGTCTATGATCCGCCACATAGTTGTCCATGTACAGATGGAGCAGGCGGTCTATGATCCGCCACATAGTCGTCCATGTACAGATGGAGCAGGCGGTCTATGATCCGCCACATAGTTGTCCATGTACAGATGGAGCAGGCGGTCTATGATCCGCCACATAGTCGTCCATGTACAGATGGAGCAGGCGGTCTATGATCCGCCACATAGTCGTCCATGTACAGATGGAGCAGGCGGTCTATGATCCGCCACATAGTCGTCCATGTACAGATGGAGCAGGCGGTCTATGATCCACCACATAGTCGTCCATGTACAGATGGAGCAGGCGGTCTATGATCCGCCACATAGTCGTCCATGTACAGATGGAGCAGGCGGTCTATGATCCGCCACATAGTCGTCCATGTACAGATGGAGCAGGCGGTCTATGATCCGCCACATAGTTGTCCATGTACAGATGGAGCAGGCGGTCTATGATCCGCCACATAGTTGTCCATGTACAGATGGAGCAGGCGGTCTATGATCCGCCACATAGTCGTCCATGTACAGATGGAGCAGGCGGTCTATGATCCGCCACATAGTTGTCCATGTACAGATGGAGCAGGCGGTCTATGATCCGCCACATAGTTGTCCATGTACAGATGGAGCAGGCGGTCTATGATCCACCACATAGTCGTCCATGTACAGATGGAGCAGGCGGTCTATGATCCGCCACATAGTCGTCCATGTACAGATGGAGCAGGCGGTCTATGATCCGCCACATAGTCGTCCATGTACAGATGGAGCAGGCGGTCTATGATCCGCCACATAGTTGTCCATGTACAGATGGAGCAGGCGGTCTATGATCCGCCACATAGTCGTCCATGTACAGATGGAGCAGGCGGTCTATGATCCGCCACATAGTTGTCCATGTACAGATGGAGCAGGCGGTCTATGATCCGCCACATAGTCGTCCATGTACAGATGGAGCAGGCGGTCTATGATCCACCACATAGTTGTCCATGTACAGATGGAGCAGGCGGTCTATGATCCGCCACATAGTTGTCCATGTACAGATGGAGCAGGCGGTCTATGATCCGCCACATAGTCGTCCATGTACAGATGGAGCAGGCGGTCTATGATCCGCCACATAGTTGTCCATGTACAGATGGAGCAGGCGGTCTATGATCCGCCACATAGTTGTCCATGTACAGATGGAGCAGGCGGTCTATGATCCGCCACATAGTCGTCCATGTACAGATGGAGCAGGCGGTCTATGATCCACCACATAGTCGTCCATGTACAGATGGAGCAGGCGGTCTATGATCCGCCACATAGTCGTCCATGTACAGATGGAGCAGGCGGTCTATGATCCGCCACATAGTTGTCCATGTACAGATGGAGCAGGCGGTCTATGATCCGCCACATAGTCGTCCATGTACAGATGGAGCAGGCGGTCTATGATCCGCCACATAGTTGTCCATGTACAGATGGAGCAGGCGGTCTATGATCCGCCACATAGTCGTCCATGTACAGATGGAGCAGGCGGTCTATGATCCGCCACATAGTTGTCCATGTACAGATGGAGCAGGCGGTCTATGATCCGCCACATAGTCGTCCATGTACAGATGGAGCAGGCGGTCTATGATCCACCACATAGTTGTCCATGTACAGATGGAGCAGGCGGTCTATGATCCGCCACATAGTTGTCCATGTACAGATGGAGCAGGCGGTCTATGATCCGCCACATAGTCGTCCATGTACAGATGGAGCAGGCGGTCTATGATCCGCCACATAGTTGTCCATGTACAGATGGAGCAGGCGGTCTATGATCCGCCACATAGTCGTCCATGTACAGATGGAGCAGGCGGTCTATGATCCGCCACATAGTCGTCCATGTACAGATGGAGCAGGCGGTCTATGATCCGCCACATAGTTGTCCATGTACAGATGGAGCAGGCGGTCTATGATCCGCCACATAGTCGTCCATGTACAGATGGAGCAGGCGGTCTATGATCCGCCACATAGTTGTCCATGTACAGATGGAGCAGGCGGTCTATGATCCGCCACATAGTCGTCCATGTACAGATGGAGCAGGCGGTCTATGATCCGCCACATAGTCGTCCATGTACAGATGGAGCAGGCGGTCTATGATCCGCCACATAGTTGTCCATGTACAGATGGAGCAGGCGGTCTATGATCCGCCACATAGTCGTCCATGTACAGATGGAGCAGGCGGTCTATGATCCGCCACATAGTCGTCCATGTACAGATGGAGCAGGCGGTCTATGATCCGCCACATAGTCGTCCATGTACAGATGGAGCAGGCGGTCTATGATCCGCCACATAGTTGTCCATGTACAGATGGAGCAGGCGGTCTATGATCCGCCACATAGTTGTCCATGTACAGATGGAGCAGGCGGTCTATGATCCGCCACATAGTTGTCCATGTACAGATGGAGCAGGCGGTCTATGATCCGCCACATAGTCGTCCATGTACAGATGGAGCAGGCGGTCTATGATCCGCCACATAGTCGTCCATGTACAGATGGAGCAGGCGGTCTATGATCCGCCACATAGTCGTCCATGTACAGATGGAGCAGGCGGTCTATGATCCGCCACATAGTTGTCCATGTACAGATGGAGCAGGCGGTCTATGATCCGCCACATAGTTGTCCATGTACAGATGGAGCAGGCGGTCTATGATCCGCCACATAGTCGTCCATGTACAGATGGAGCAGGCGGTCTATGATCCGCCACATAGTTGTCCATGTACAGATGGAGCAGGCGGTCTATGATCCGCCACATAGTTGTCCATGTACAGATGGAGCAGGCGGTCTATGATCCGCCACATAGTCGTCCATGTACAGATGGAGCAGGCGGTCTATGATCCGCCACATAGTCGTCCATGTACAGATGGAGCAGGCGGTCTATGATCCGCCACATAGTCGTCCATGTACAGATGGAGCAGGCGGTCTATGATCCGCCACATAGTCGTCCATGTACAGATGGAGCAGGCGGTCTATGATCCGCCACATAGTTGTCCATGTACAGATGGAGCAGGCGGTCTATGATCCGCCACATAGTCGTCCATGTACAGATGGAGCAGGCGGTCTATGATCCGCCACATAGTTGTCCATGTACAGATGGAGCAGGCGGTCTATGATCCGCCACATAGTCGTCCATGTACAGATGGAGCAGGCGGTCTATGATCCGCCACATAGTTGTCCATGTACAGATGGAGCAGGCGGTCTATGATCCGCCACATAGTCGTCCATGTACAGATGGAGCAGGCGGTCTATGATCCGCCACATAGTTGTCCATGTACAGATGGAGCAGGCGGTCTATGATCCGCCACATAGTCGTCCATGTACAGATGGAGCAGGCGGTCTATGATCCGCCACATAGTTGTCCATGTACAGATGGAGCAGGCGGTCTATGATCCGCCACATAGTTGTCCATGTACAGATGGAGCAGGCGGTCTATGATCCGCCACATAGTTGTCCATGTACAGATGGAGCAGGCGGTCTATGATCCGCCACATAGTTGTCCATGTACAGATGGAGCAGGCGGTCTATGATCCGCCACATAGTTGTCCATGTACAGATGGAGCAGGCGGTCTATGATCCGCCACATAGTCGTCCATGTACAGATGGAGCAGGCGGTCTATGATCCGCCACATAGTCGTCCATGTACAGATGGAGCAGGCGGTCTATGATCCGCCACATAGTTGTCCATGTACAGATGGAGCAGGCGGTCTATGATCCGCCACATAGTCGTCCATGTACAGATGGAGCAGGCGGTCTATGATCCGCCACATAGTTGTCCATGTACAGATGGAGCAGGCGGTCTATGATCCGCCACATAGTCGTCCATGTACAGATGGAGCAGGCGGTCTATGATCCGCCACATAGTTGTCCATGTACAGATGGAGCAGGCGGTCTATGATCCGCCACATAGTCGTCCATGTACAGATGGAGCAGGCGGTCTATGATCCGCCACATAGTTGTCCATGTACAGATGGAGCAGGCGGTCTATGATCCGCCACATAGTCGTCCATGTACAGATGGAGCAGGCGGTCTATGATCCGCCACATAGTTGTCCATGTACAGATGGAGCAGGCGGTCTATGATCCGCCACATAGTTGTCCATGTACAGATGGAGCAGGCGGTCTATGATCCGCCACATAGTCGTCCATGTACAGATGGAGCAGGCGGTCTATGATCCGCCACATAGTCGTCCATGTACAGATGGAGCAGGCGGTCTATGATCCGCCACATAGTCGTCCATGTACAGATGGAGCAGGCGGTCTATGATCCGCCACATAGTCGTCCATGTACAGATGGAGCAGGCGGTCTATGATCCGCCACATAGTTGTCCATGTACAGATGGAGCAGGCGGTCTATGATCCGCCACATAGTCGTCCATGTACAGATGGAGCAGGCGGTCTATGATCCGCCACATAGTTGTCCATGTACAGATGGAGCAGGCGGTCTATGATCCGCCACATAGTCGTCCATGTACAGATGGAGCAGGCGGTCTATGATCCGCCACATAGTCGTCCATGTACAGATGGAGCAGGCGGTCTATGATCCGCCACATAGTTGTCCATGTACAGATGGAGCAGGCGGTCTATGATCCGCCACATAGTCGTCCATGTACAGATGGAGCAGGCGGTCTATGATCCGCCACATAGTTGTCCATGTACAGATGGAGCAGGCGGTCTATGATCCGCCACATAGTTGTCCATGTACAGATGGAGCAGGCGGTCTATGATCCGCCACATAGTTGTCCATGTACAGATGGAGCAGGCGGTCTATGATCCGCCACATAGTCGTCCATGTACAGATGGAGCAGGCGGTCTATGATCCGCCACATAGTCGTCCATGTACAGATGGAGCAGGCGGTCTATGATCCGCCACATAGTTGTCCATGTACAGATGGAGCAGGCGGTCTATGATCCGCCACATAGTTGTCCATGTACAGATGGAGCAGGCGGTCTATGATCCGCCACATAGTCGTCCATGTACAGATGGAGCAGGCGGTCTATGATCCGCCACATAGTTGTCCATGTACAGATGGAGCAGGCGGTCTATGATCCACCACATAGTCGTCCATGTACAGATGGAGCAGGCGGTTTATGATCCGCCACATAGTTGTCCATGTACAGATGGAGCAGGCGGTCTATGATCCGCCACATAGTCGTCCATGTACAGATGGAGCAGGCGGTCTATGATCCGCCACATAGTTGTCCATGTACAGATGGAGCAGGCGGTCTATGATCCGCCACATAGTCGTCCATGTACAGATGGAGCAGGCGGTCTATGATCCGCCACATAGTTGTCCATGTACAGATGGAGCAGGCGGTCTATGATCCGCCACATAGTCGTCCATGTACAGATGGAGCAGGCGGTCTATGATCCGCCACATAGTTGTCCATGTACAGATGGAGCAGGCGGTCTATGATCCGCCACATAGTCGTCCATGTACAGATGGAGCAGGCGGTCTATGATCCGCCACATAGTCGTCCATGTACAGATGGAGCAGGCGGTCTATGATCCGCCACATAGTTGTCCATGTACAGATGGAGCAGGCGGTCTATGATCCGCCACATAGTTGTCCATGTACAGATGGAGCAGGCGGTCTATGATCCGCCACATAGTCGTCCATGTACAGATGGAGCAGGCGGTCTATGATCCGCCACATAGTTGTCCATGTACAGATGGAGCAGGCGGTCTATGATCCGCCACATAGTTGTCCATGTACAGATGGAGCAGGCGGTCTATGATCCGCCACATAGTTGTCCATGTACAGATGGAGCAGGCGGTCTATGATCCGCCACATAGTCGTCCATGTACAGATGGAGCAGGCGGTCTATGATCCGCCACATAGTCGTCCATGTACAGATGGAGCAGGCGGTCTATGATCCGCCACATAGTTGTCCATGTACAGATGGAGCAGGCGGTCTATGATCCGCCACATAGTTGTCCATGTACAGATGGAGCAGGCGGTCTATGATCCGCCACATAGTCGTCCATGTACAGATGGAGCAGGCGGTCTATGATCCGCCACATAGTTGTCCATGTACAGATGGAGCAGGCGGTCTATGATCCGCCACATAGTTGTCCATGTACAGATGGAGCAGGCGGTCTATGATCCACCACATAGTCGTCCATGTACAGATGGAGCAGGCGGTCTATGATCCGCCACATAGTCGTCCATGTACAGATGGAGCAGGCGGTCTATGATCCGCCACATAGTTGTCCATGTACAGATGGAGCAGGCGGTCTATGATCCGCCACATAGTCGTCCATGTACAGATGGAGCAGGCGGTCTATGATCCGCCACATAGTTGTCCATGTACAGATGGAGCAGGCGGTCTATGATCCGCCACATAGTCGTCCATGTACAGATGGAGCAGGCGGTCTATGATCCGCCACATAGTTGTCCATGTACAGATGGAGCAGGCGGTCTATGATCCGCCACATAGTCGTCCATGTACAGATGGAGCAGGCGGTCTATGATCCGCCACATAGTTGTCCATGTACAGATGGAGCAGGCGGTCTATGATCCGCCACATAGTCGTCCATGTACAGATGGAGCAGGCGGTCTATGATCCGCCACATAGTTGTCCATGTACAGATGGAGCAGGCGGTCTATGATCCGCCACATAGTCGTCCATGTACAGATGGAGCAGGCGGTCTATGATCCGCCACATAGTTGTCCATGTACAGATGGAGCAGGCGGTCTATGATCCACCACATAGTTGTCCATGTACAGATGGAGCAGGCGGTCTATGATCCGCCACATAGTTGTCCATGTACAGATGGAGCAGGCGGTCTATGATCCGCCACATAGTCGTCCATGTACAGATGGAGCAGGCGGTCTATGATCCGCCACATAGTTGTCCATGTACAGATGGAGCAGGCGGTCTATGATCCGCCACATAGTTGTCCATGTACAGATGGAGCAGGCGGTCTATGATCCGCCACATAGTTGTCCATGTACAGATGGAGCAGGCGGTCTATGATCCGCCACATAGTTGTCCATGTACAGATGGAGCAGGCGGTCTATGATCCGCCACATAGTCGTCCATGTACAGATGGAGCAGGCGGTCTATGATCCGCCACATAGTCGTCCATGTACAGATGGAGCAGGCGGTTTATGATCCGCCACATAGTTGTCCATGTACAGATGGAGCAGGCGGTCTATGATCCGCCACATAGTCGTCCATGTACAGATGGAGCAGGCGGTCTATGATCCGCCACATAGTTGTCCATGTACAGATGGAGCAGGCGGTCTATGATCCGCCACATAGTTGTCCATGTACAGATGGAGCAGGCGGTCTATGATCCGCCACATAGTCGTCCATGTACAGATGGAGCAGGCGGTCTATGATCCGCCACATAGTCGTCCATGTACAGATGGAGCAGGCGGTCTATGATCCGCCACATAGTCGTCCATGTACAGATGGAGCAGGCGGTCTATGATCCGCCACATAGTTGTCCATGTACAGATGGAGCAGGCGGTCTATGATCCGCCACATAGTTGTCCATGTACAGATGGAGCAGGCGGTCTATGATCCGCCACATAGTTGTCCATGTACAGATGGAGCAGGCGGTCTATGATCCGCCACATAGTCGTCCATGTACAGATGGAGCAGGCGGTCTATGATCCGCCACATAGTTGTCCATGTACAGATGGAGCAGGCGGTCTATGATCCGCCACATAGTCGTCCATGTACAGATGGAGCAGGCGGTCTATGATCCGCCACATAGTTGTCCATGTACAGATGGAGCAGGCGGTCTATGATCCGCCACATAGTCGTCCATGTACAGATGGGAGCAGGCGGTCTATGATCCGCCACATAGTTGTCCATGTACAGATGGAGCAGGCGGTCTATGATCCGCCACATAGTTGTCCATGTACAGATGGAGCAGGCGGTCTATGATCCGCCACATAGTTGTCCATGTACAGATGGAGCAGGCGGTCTATGATCCGCCACATAGTCGTCCATGTACAGATGGAGCAGGCGGTCTATGATCCGCCACATAGTTGTCCATGTACAGATGGAGCAGGCGGTCTATGATCCGCCACATAGTTGTCCATGTACAGATGGAGCAGGCGGTCTATGATCCGCCACATAGTTGTCCATGTACAGATGGAGCAGGCGGTCTATGATCCACCACATAGTTGTCCATGTACAGATGGAGCAGGCGGTCTATGATCCGCCACATAGTCGTCCATGTACAGATGGAGCAGGCGGTCTATGATCCGCCACATAGTTGTCCATGTACAGATGGAGCAGGCGGTCTATGATCCGCCACATAGTTGTCCATGTACAGATGGAGCAGGCGGTCTATGATCCGCCACATAGTCGTCCATGTACAGATGGAGCAGGCGGTCTATGATCCGCCACATAGTCGTCCATGTACAGATGGAGCAGGCGGTCTATGATCCACCACATAGTTGTCCATGTACAGATGGAGCAGGCGGTCTATGATCCGCCACATAGTTGTCCATGTACAGATGGAGCAGGCGGTCTATGATCCGCCACATAGTTGTCCATGTACAGATGGAGCAGGCGGTCTATGATCCGCCACATAGTTGTCCATGTACAGATGGAGCAGGCGGTCTATGATCCGCCACATAGTTGTCCATGTACAGATGGAGCAGGCGGTCTATGATCCGCCACATAGTTGTCCATGTACAGATGGAGCAGGCGGTCTATGATCCGCCACATAGTCGTCCATGTACAGATGGAGCAGGCGGTCTATGATCCGCCACATAGTCGTCCATGTACAGATGGAGCAGGCGGTCTATGATCCGCCACATAGTCGTCCATGTACAGATGGAGCAGGCGGTCTATGATCCGCCACATAGTTGTCCATGTACAGATGGAGCAGGCGGTCTATGATCCGCCACATAGTTGTCCATGTACAGATGGAGCAGGCGGTCTATGATCCGCCACATAGTCGTCCATGTACAGATGGAGCAGGCGGTCTATGATCCGCCACATAGTTGTCCATGTACAGATGGAGCAGGCGGTCTATGATCCGCCACATAGTTGTCCATGTACAGATGGAGCAGGCGGTCTATGAACCGCCACATAGTCGTCCATGTACAGATGGAGCAGGCGGTCTATGATCCGCCACATAGTCGTCCATGTACAGATGGAGCAGGCGGTCTATGATCCGCCACATAGTTGTCCATGTACAGATGGAGCAGGCGGTCTATGATCCGCCACATAGTCGTCCATGTACAGATGGAGCAGGCGGTCTATGATCCGCCACATAGTTGTCCATGTACAGATGGAGCAGGCGGTCTATGATCCGCCACATAGTTGTCCATGTACAGATGGAGCAGGCGGTCTATGATCCACCACATAGTTGTCCATGTACAGATGGAGCAGGCGGTCTATGATCCGCCACATAGTTGTCCATGTACAGATGGAGCAGGCGGTCTATGATCCGCCACATAGTTGTCCATGTACAGATGGAGCAGGCGGTCTATGATCCACCACATAGTTGTCCATGTACAGATGGAGCAGGCGGTCTATGATCCCTTATCTGGCGGCCCACATAGTTGTCCATGTACAGATGGAGCAGGCGGTCTATGATCCGCCACAGTGTGTCCATGTACAGATGGAGCAGGCGGTCTATGATCCGCCACATAGTTGTCCATGTACAGATGGAGCAGGCGGTCTATGATCCGCCACATAGTCGTCCATGTACAGATGGAGCAGGCGGTCTATGATCCGCCACATAGTTGTCCATGTACAGATGGAGCAGGCGGTCTATGATCCGCCACATAGTTGTCCATGTACAGATGGAGCAGGCGGTCTATGAATCCGCCACATAGTTGTCCATGTACAGATGGAGCAGGCGGTCTATGATCCGCCACATAGTCGTCCATGTACAGATGGAGCAGGCGGTCTATGATCCGCCACATAGTCGTCCATGTACAGATGGAGCAGGCGGTCTATGATCCGCCACATAGTTGTCCATGTACAGATGGAGCAGGCGGTCTATGATCCGCCACATAGTTGTCCATGTACAGATGGAGCAGGCGGTCTATGATCCGCCACATAGTCGTCCATGTACAGATGGAGCAGGCGGTCTATGATCCGCCACATAGTCGTCCATGTACAGATGGAGCAGGCGGTCTATGATCCGCCACATAGTTGTCCATGTACAGATGGAGCAGGCGGTCTATGATCCGCCACATAGTCGTCCATGTACAGATGGAGCAGGCGGTCTATGATCCGCCACATAGTCGTCCATGTACAGATGGAGCAGGCGGTCTATGATCCGCCACATAGTTGTCCATGTACAGATGGAGCAGGCGGTTATGATCCACCGTCCGCCACATAGTTGTCCATGTACAGATGGAGCAGGCGGTCTATGATCCGCCACATAGTTGTCCATGTACAGATGGAGCAGGCGGTCTATGATCCGCCACATAGTCGTCCATGTACAGATGGAGCAGGCGGTCTATGATCCGCCACATAGTTGTCCATGTACAGATGGAGCAGGCGGTCTATGATCCGCCACATAGTCGTCCATGTACAGATGGAGCAGGCGGTCTATGATCCGCCACATAGTTGTCCATGTACAGATGGAGCAGGCGGTCTATGATCCGCCACATAGTCGTCCATGTACAGATGGAGCAGGCGGTCTATGATCCGCCACATAGTTGTCCATGTACAGATGGAGCAGGCGGTCTATGATCCGCCACATAGTCGTCCATGTACAGATGGAGCAGGCGGTCTATGATCCGCCACATAGTTGTCCATGTACAGATGGAGCAGGCGGTCTATGATCCGCCACATAGTTGTCCATGTACAGATGGAGCAGGCGGTCTATGATCCGCCACATAGTTGTCCATGTACAGATGGAGCAGGCGGTCTATGATCCCCACATAGTTGTCCATGTACAGATGGAGCAGGCGGTCTATGATCCGCCACATAGTTGTCCATGTACAGATGGAGCAGGCGGTCTATGATCCGCCACATAGTCGTCCATGTACAGATGGAGCAGGCGGTCTATGATCCGCCACATAGTTGTCCATGTACAGATGGAGCAGGCGGTCTATGATCCGCCACATAGTTGTCCATGTACAGATGGAGCAGGCGGTCTATGATCCGCCACATAGTCGTCCATGTACAGATGGAGCAGGCGGTCTATGATCCGCCACATAGTCGTCCATGTACAGATGGAGCAGGCGGTCTATGATCCGCCACATAGTCGTCCATGTACAGATGGAGCAGGCGGTCTATGATCCACCACATAGTCGTCCATGTACAGATGGGCGTACAGTGGAGCAGGCGGTCTATGATCCGCCACATAGTTGTCCATGTACAGATGGAGCAGGCGGTCTATGATCCACCACATAGTTGTCCATGTACAGATGGAGCAGGCGGTCTATGATCCGCCACATAGTTGTCCATGTACAGATGGAGCAGGCGGTCTATGATCCGCCACATAGTCGTCCATGTACAGATGGAGCAGGCGGTCTATGATCCGCCACATAGTCGTCCATGTACAGATGGAGCAGGCGGTCTATGATCCGCCACATAGTTGTCCATGTACAGATGGAGCAGGCGGTCTATGATCCGCCACATATTCCGCCACATAGTGTCCATGTACAGATGGAGCAGGCGGTTTATGATCCGCCACATAGTTGTCCATGTACAGATGGAGCAGGCGGTCTATGATCCGCCACATAGTCGTCCATGTACAGATGGAGCAGGCGGTCTATGATCCGCCACATAGTTGTCCATGTACAGATGGAGCAGGCGGTCTATGATCCGCCACATAGTTGTCCATGTACAGATGGAGCAGGCGGTCTATGATCCGCCACATAGTCGTCCATGTACAGATGGAGCAGGCGGTCTATGATCCGCCACATAGTTGTCCATGTACAGATGGAGCAGGCGGTCTATGATCCGCCACATAGTCGTCCATGTACAGATGGAGCAGGCGGTCTATGATCCGCCACATAGTCGTCCATGTACAGAAGGAGCAGGCGGTCTATGATCCGCCACATAGTCGTCCATGTACAGATGGAGCAGGCGGTCTATGATCCGCCACATAGTCGTCCATGTACAGATGGAGCAGGCGGTCTATGATCCGCCACATAGTTGTCCATGTACAGATGGAGCAGGCGGTCTATGATCCGCCACATAGTCGTCCATGTACAGATGGAGCAGGCGGTCTATGATCCGCCACATAGTTGTCCATGTACAGATGGAGCAGGCGGTCTACGATCCGCCACATAGTCGTCCATGTACAGATGGAGCAGGCGGTCTATGATCCGCCACATAGTCGTCCATGTACAGATGGAGCAGGCGGTCTATGATCCGCCACATAGTCGTCCATGTACAGATGGAGCAGGCGGTCTATGATCCACCACATAGTTGTCCATGTACAGATGGAGCAGGCGGTCTATGATCCGCCACATAGCCGTCCATGTACAGATGGAGCAGGCGGTCTATGATCCGCCACATAGTTGTCCATGTACAGATGGAGCAGGCGGTCTATGATCCGCCACATAGTTGTCCATGTACAGATGGAGCAGGCGGTCTATGATCCGCCACATAGTTGTCCATGTACAGATGGAGCAGGCGGTCTATGATCCGCCACATAGTCGTCCATGTACAGATGGAGCAGGCGGTTTATGATCCGCCACATAGTTGTCCATGTACAGATGGAGCAGGCGGTCTATGATCCGCCACATAGCCGTCCATGTACAGATGGAGCAGGCGGTCTATGATCCGCCACATAGTCGTCCATGTACAGATGGAGCAGGCGGTCTATGATCCGCCACATAGTCGTCCATGTACAGATGGAGCAGGCGGTCTATGATCCGCCACATAGTCGTCCATGTACAGATGGAGCAGGCGGTCTATGATCCACCACATAGTTGTCCATGTACAGATGGAGCAGGCGGTCTATGATCCACCACATAGTCGTCCATGTACAGATGGAGCAGGCGGTTTATGATCCGCCACATAGTTGTCCATGTACAGATGGAGCAGGCGGTCTATGATCCGCCACATAGTTGTCCATGTACAGATGGAGCAGGCGGTCTATGATCCGCCACATAGTTGTCCATGTACAGAAGGCGGTCATGATCCGCCACATAGTTGTCCATGCAGATGGAGCAGGCGGTCTATGATCCGCCACATAGTTGTCCATGTACAGATGGAGCAGGCGGTCTATGATCCGCCACATAGTCGTCCATGTACAGATGGAGCAGGCGGTCTATGATCCGCCACATAGCTGTCCATGTACAGATGGAGCAGGCGGTCTATGATCCGCCACATAGTTGTCCATGTACAGATGGAGCAGGCGGTCTATGATCCGCCACATAGTTGTCCATGTACAGATGGAGCAGGCGGTCTATGATCCGCCACATAGTCATCCATGTACAGATGGAGCAGGCGGTTTATGATCCGCCACATAGTTGTCCATGTACAGATGGAGCAGGCGCTCTATGATCCCCCACATAGCCGTCCATGTACAGATGGAGCAGGCGGTCTATGATCCGCCACATAGTCGTCCATGTACAGATGGAGCAGGCGGTCTATGATCCGCCACATAGTCGTCCATGTACAGATGGAGCAGGCGGTCTATGATCCGCCACATAGTCGTCCATGTACAGATGGAGCAGGCGGTCTATGATCCGCCACATAGTTGTCCATGTACAGATGGAGCAGGCGGTCTATGATCTGCCACATAGTTGTCCATGTACAGATGGAGCAGGCGGTCTATGATCCGCCACATAGTCGTCCATGTACAGATGGAGCAGGCGGTCTATGACCCACATAGTTGTCCATGTACAGATGGAGCAGGCGGTTTATGATCCGCCACATAGTTGTCCATGTACAGATGGAGCAGGCGGTCTATGATCCGCCACATAGCCGCCCATGTACAGATGGAGCAGGCGGTCTATGATCCGCCACATAGTCGTCCATGTACAGATGGAGCAGGCGGTCTATGATCCGCCACATAGTTGTCCATGTACAGATGGAGCAGGCGGCCTATAACCGCCACATAGTCGTCCATGTACAGATGGAGCAGGCGGTCTATGATCCACCACATAATGTCCATGTACAGATGGAGCAGGCGGTCTATGATCCACCACATAGTCGTCCATGTACAGATGGAGCAGGCGGTTTATGATCCGCCACATAGTTGTCCATGTACAGATGGAGCAGGCGGTCTATGATCCACCACATAGTCGTCCATGTACAGA